>JASDQU010186944.1:0-20559 GCA_032191745.1 Picea mariana | reverse complement strand
CATAGATAGAATGATTTCTTTACTACAACACTAAATGCTTTTGGAATTGAGCATATACAGTGCGTGGCTATCTTTGAAACAAAAGACTTCCCTGGGTTGATAATTTATGTTTCACTTAGTTGTTTAAAATTAAGCAATTATAGTGACCAACATCTGGGTAAATACTTCCACAAAAAAAGATGAGAAAATCTAAGCAAAAAAGGGCAAAAATCCTCCAAAAAGGAGACCAATGCTCCTTGTTCCAAGGTTACAGAGTGCTGCAACGGTCCCTAAATCACTGTAGGGGAGTGATATCTTTCTGATATGGCCTACAATTTTGCGTTGATCCACCCAAAAATTCAAAAAACTGTAAAAACAAATGAAGAAAAACTCACCCAAAATGCATAAAAAATAGTGAAATTGCTAGTGAAGGTAGGAGAAGGCTAATGGATGATGATCAAATAGTAAAAGTGATCTGAAAGGTGGGAAAATTTAATTAAGGACAAGATGAATTGTTTTGGAAAAATGACCTCAAATATCAAATGGAATAGTGGATAGATCTTTGAATTTCCTTACAACAACTTTCATTCAATCAGATAAATGAGAAGAAAACAATGAATTGACTCTAAATATTCAAAGAAGAAGAGTGACTCAAAGTAAGGAAGAAAAAGGTCAACAATACAAACAAAACATAATCAATTATTAGAAATCAAGATTTTAGAGGCAAAAACAAGGACAAGCTGAGATGGTATTAACCCTGAGCAAATGAATCAACAAAAAGTAGACTCAGAGATCAACTACCAAAAGTTTTTTTAGCAGAAAAAAACCAACGCTCTGGTTTCAAGGGCACCAGAGCATTGCAACACTCTGTGGGAGCCTAAAAGGGAGTTCCTTCACTCTAATAGTAGAGTCAGGGGAGCGCTGGCCTCTCATAACTCAAAAACTTGCCCCAAAAAAAAAACTCAGGAAAACCCAAAAATTGAGTGTGTATGGGATGAATCCAAGAGCCAACAACATATCTAAGAATAATAAAAACAACATGAATAAAATCTAAATGTTATAAAAGGTAAAAAACAAGACCAAGGAAGAAAACCAAAACTGAAAGATTCAGTCCCCAATGGAGTCGCCAATTTCTATTACAGGAAAATCCCCCTGCGGACAAGTGGATTTCCTCTTGAACCCTATATCTCTAATATCAAGACAAAAAGGTCCTAACTTTGGTCACTGACATCCTTTTAAACCTAGATAATTCAATCAAATAGAGAAAAGTAAGAATATGTACCTTTTTACTATGTTTTTCCTTGCCCAGTCCAAGTTGAAGCTTGATCCCCAAGCTCTTCAACAAGTCCTGCAATCCAACAACAACAAAGACAAAAAAACTTCCTATTCTACCATGATTAATTCAAAAATAGATCTATCTATCAAAGACAAGTTCATGTAGGCATACACAACCTTTAAAGAAACAAGCCAAGAACATATATTAATAAGAACTCGATAGAAATACTTACAGACCTTTGATGAAGTTGCAACAACCTCTTCCAACTCTCCTTGTCGAGCCCCTTACTCAAATAATCCACAATCAAAATGACTATGCCTCACTGATTATCTCCCTTATGAGATCATAAGTTTGATGCCTTCAATGTCCTCTAATACCACTTCTCATGAGATCATAAGTTAGGTATCTCTCAATCTCTCCATCATATTCTTCACCATGAGAAGGCCTCCTTATATAAGCTTGGAGAGACCCAACCACCTTAGAGATTCTTGGGACAGGTTGAGGATCCTTCTCTATCAGTTGTGGATCTTCCCTAAGATCCATCCTTGACCTCAGATTCAAATCCAACCAACTCCAGAGATGAGGGGGATTTTTCCCTGATTTTCCTCAACAGCCCAATATTTCCTCAAACAGCCCAACATTCCCCCAGAATGGGGCACAAAATGTTGCAATGCTCCCCCAAAGGAGGGAAAGGAGTGTTGGAACTCCTTGACAGTGGGTAGGGACTGCTACCCAAAATTTCCTCAAAAAATCCCAACGCTCCTCGAGAAGGGTGAACAGAGTGCTGGAACGCTCCCCCAAAAAAGGTCAAGGAGCACTAGCACTCCTTGACAGTGGGTAGGGGAACACTAGCCTTCAAAATTCATTTTTAAGTGGTTTTTTTCGTGGAAAAATATTTTTACTCTTCATCAAATGATTTATTCTTCTTTAACCAGTCTTTGAGGGTGTCTTCAAGTGTTCCTTATGATGTTGTTCGAGACACGAAATGGGCAAGATGACTGTATGATGTCTGCAACAATTGTGACACTTGTGGCCAAAGTGCGACACTAGGTCATCATTGAAATGAGTAATTTTGATGTGTAACACTTACAAACAGGGATAATAGTCTGCATGGGGAAATGGAAAAGGGCATTTTGGGCAAGATTGCATAGGGTGAGGAAAATCTTGCTATAACAAATGCCCCCTAATGTGTGAGGTTAGAAGAGTATTTGCGATGGTCAAAATACATTATAAATAGACCAGAAGTGGAGTGGTAGGGGAACAACAGGATGAACTTGTTGCTCATTACATTTTTCAATGACTTTGCATACATGGTTGCCAATAAAATTACACTGCAGATCCATGTGAAAATATACCAAACAAGTGTCTGTGGCCATGAATAGGAAAATAAAAATGAATTTACATGCCAATCACTGTCATAGTCACGAACAAGGCCCAATAGAACCATTCTCAAAACCAATATGAAGATATCTATATATAATGGAGTACAATCTGATCTCCCATGATCACTGAATTCATATAGGTACTGGTCCAATGAAAAGGAAGGAACAAGTTGAGAAATTTTCGGCCACATAGTGATGTCTTCAAGTCTTTTGCACAATCCACCAAGGGTGCAAGTCTACATCATGTGAACAAAGGACTTGAGGTCGAACACAATGAGACATCGTTTGATTACTGGTCATTGAGGTATACCGTTAACAAACGCAAGGCAACCTACCGATAATGAAAGTATGTATCAAGGCACTGAGTACATTCTTACAAGTGTGAATAAAGGAGTCGGTGTCGAACACCTGAAGAATCCATCGATTAGGAGACATTAACGTATTCCCAACTGTCGATGGCAAGAGAGCCTGCCACTAATGACTATAAGCCTCAATGTACTCATAAGAATCTAGATTTCGTATCTAGAATAAATGAGTTGAAGTCGATGGAAGGAGACCCACTGAGGAGAGAATTAAGGCATCTCTCATCATTCAACACGAGGTACAAAGAAAGAGCTTCATGATTTGGTGGAAATCGGATGAAGAACATGTTCATGAACCAACAACCCTATGCATCTTTCACGTGTGCCAAGTGCAAGAGGTACACAAAAAATACCCTTTGAATAACAGCCAATGATGAAAACCGCTGACAAAGGTGAGGAAACCACCAATAAAGATAATGGCATCCAAGACATTGCACGAATCCTAATGTGTGAGTATATGTCTTGCCATCAAACACGAGGAAAACCACCCAGTCAACAAACGATGATGAAATGTTGATTGCTGGGTTCAAAGTTACCTACCAATGATGAAAGTAGGGCCAGGGTGCATGATAAGACTACATTATCATGTGATTTTGAGAAAAACTTAGTGTATGGCCAACATGCAAAGTCAAGAGTTTTGAGGAGTGGACGACACAGGTTGATATACTTCCTTTGAACAATAGCATGAGATGTATGGAGGAATCTGACAACATAGACTCAATGATGAACCATAAGATGTAGGAGGCATCAATAAAGCTCTCTATAGGGACTGGAAGAGTAACCAACCAGTAGAGAATACTCTATAACGATCTCAACTTCCTAAGGCCATGCTAATCCCAAAATTATGATGACAAATGGACTCTCAAACTTTTTTCTCTGTTCAAAGGCGACATGACTTATGCCAATACAAGATAATACTCCCTTCCTGCTCGTATTTTTTGTTTTTTCATAGATAAATGAATGTTATGATATAGAGGAGGAAACGAGTGTCGTAAGTAAGAAAAACTAGTTCCAGTAGTGGAACGCACCTATCTCAATGTAGGGAAATGCATGCGGGAGATGGACACTCGGGGGAATGTTCCCTCCTAGGTATAGGGTGTCAAATTGCAAAGGATATAAATAAGGCTCTTCTTGGTTGAGGATGCAAAAACTGTTGAGGCAAATAGTTTATAATGCAAAGTGAGAACCGACTATAGGCTCAATACTGCAAGTAAGGGCATGAGATGCGATCACAACTTAACGCCAAAAAATGTCCTATTTTATGACTTATAGTCTACTTGGTGTGAAAAAGGGATAAACTTGTGCCAAATAGATGTCTTTTCAAATCCAATTTATGAGTGTGAAAGAGACAAGTTCACTCGACAATCTTTTGTCTTTTTTATAACGAGTCAAAAAAGAGCTTAACTAAGACTTATGACCTTTCAAGTCCAATTTAACGAGTGTGAAAGGGACAAATCACTCGACAATATTTTCACTTTTGAAGACGAGTTGGAAAATAGCTTAACTTCAAATTGGTTGGGAGTCCTCGGGGTATAAAGCAACATGTTTATGAGTGAGAAATGAGGCTCAACATAAAGTCATGTACTTAGCTATGAGGGACTCCCGGTCCTATGAAAAAATCTCTGCATGGGCACCAAATGCAATAGGGGATCTAACTAGGGAACCCATGTTCAGTAAGTCTCTACCACTTGATATCGAAACGACTTATAGCAGATGGAAGGTTCTGTGTCACCACAAATGGATTCAAACCTAAGGCATAAAAAGTGATAGTTATAGAATAAGGAGAAAATGCATGACGTAATGGGTACCTATCCTATATGCTGGGTAGTGAAAATACCTGTCCGTGGTGACAAATGATCAACATAACATTGAAATATGCAAGAATCCCGGGTTAAAAATGCAAAAACCAACTCAATCCACCTTTGCATTAGTCCATTAGGTGAAAAAATGGCTTAAAACTATTGAAAGTGGGTAAAAATAGTTTATAAATAGTAACAAAAACAAAAATTACTATATCATTTTGATTTTTTACCCAAATAGTGCAAATTGGACCAAAATACCTCTGATATTCAAACGATGATTGTGGGACTGTTAGGCAATGAAATCAACAACCGTCTAGACCAGGTAAATCTACTTCCCTTCCTCTTCAATTCCAGTGGATTAAATTTTTAAATTAGGTTCCAAATTTTTAGTGATTAAGGGCGCAAAATGTAAAATTCGGTGTGCGCGGGCTATCTTCAATCAGGTTGCGTATACGAAGAGTTATACGCTCCTGTGAAAAATACAGGGCACGTATATCAATCTCTAAATGCGACTGTAATTGAAGTACACCACGTACATGCACACAAAAAATAAATTTTAAGGATTCTAACTTAATATTTGATTTGTCCTTGGAAGGATGGTTCTTGAATGGAGAGAAAGAGAGCATGAGGAGGTCGATGTTGTTGTGGATCGAGATCTGGGGGCCCAAATGGACTTAAAGAGATGTGGTATATATAAATTTTGGGTTCTCAAAGGAATGAGAGCCTAGGTGAGGTTTCTCGAGATGCTCATGGGTTACTGGGACCCTGAGAGTGAAAGCTTCAATCTCGAAGGGAAACTATTGATAATTGAAGTAGAGGACATTTAATTTTTGATTGGTCTATCATGTCGGGGAGAGGTTGTAAACCTCATATCATGAGGAGTAGGGAGTGGAATGAAAATAGAGGAGTACATCGATGCCCATTGTGTAGCAGGGATCCCAAAGGTTGGGAGTCAACTTCCTATTTGGGAAATAAATAATCTCAGCTTGAAGATTATTTTCGTTTTATTGACTAGGATCATAGGTTCGGCCTCATTACATCAAGAATCGAGGCTTCTCATGTTCTATGAAGTGCAGTGTATGAGACCCACAGTATATGAATGGTGTACCTCACTACTGGAAAATATGAAGAGTCAATTGACAGAGTGAAAACAGGGGAGTAAGAGAAATTTTGGGTTTTCCTCTATCCTATGTAGTTTATTTTTTGAGCGGGTTCCAGGTTTGGGACCTAGAGTCGAGATTATTCAGAGAGGACCTCACGATCCAGCCATGGCACGGTGGATCAAGGTAATGAGGCGACAGGGGGGAGATAGGTTTCCCTCACCCTACATAGAGGATTTATTATTCTAGTGGAAACGACAGGTCATTTCCCTAGATGACTATCCCTATGTAGGGATCGACTTCAGAGGGGATCCAAACATGCCACTCCCACCAGGGACTGCCTACGGTGATATAGGTATGTTGAAAGTTTTTATATATTTCATTTTTTTTTTATCTTTGTATAGTGGAACAAAATTATTTTTGAATGGTTCTTAAGTATTGAATAGACACTTATGTAACGCAGATGTGGGTCCGTGATGACCAAAAGGGTTTCCTCGACATTGACAGAGGAACCGGGGAGATAAGTCGGTAGGAGGAGAAGCTGAGAGAGTCCTATAAAACGTGCAGGGAAGCCTGTCTCGTTTGACTCAGAGGATTCCCATGGTTCAGGTAGAGGATCTTCCTGAAACCATGTAGCGATAGGTGGTTGGTGTACCCAGGGCATGGGTACGACTCTTTCAACATCTTGCAAACGCCATGGTTTTTTACCATGACACACATCCAATGCCATAGGTGTAGATGTTGTGGGATATTGTGGTACTGCTTGTATATGTATTGAGGGTATTAGCCTTGATTTTGTAATATAAACACCATATTTTTTGAAATATATAAAAAGGATCTTCGACTTTACTTATATTTTACAATGTGTACATTGATGAGATGGTTTTCTTTGCTTTAGTTATGTGACAAATGCTAATCTAAAATGAAATTAGTATAAGCATCGGATACATGATTAGAAATCTGAGGAATATGATGATATGTAATAAAATCAAACTATTGTTCTAAAAGACATACCCGTAGGAATCGTCAGAGTAAAGTAGGATCACGAACACGGTAACTGTCGTTCAACTGACATACTACTAACTGGGAATCTAGGTGAACCTCTAACGAGTGAATACCATGTGAGATAGCATCACGCAAAATTTATATAATGGCACTATATTTGGCCACATTATTCATGGATGGCCCTAGGCATACACCACCTAAAGACACCAGTAGACCCTCAGGTGAGTAAACCACCCAAGCAATGGAAGCCAAGTTCTGTGTATGACGAATGGCTCCATCTGCGAATCCTAGGTAGACCGAAGACTCTGTTGACATCTGTCAACCAAGTGAAAACTAGATAAGAAATCCAAAGAAGAAAATAAAGGAAAAAGAAATATACACTAAATTACATTAGTATATAAAGAATTCCACCCAAGCTTGGGGCTTAGGTGTAATATCTTTTCAAGTAGAGCCCATTTCTAGGCTTGGTCAACCTATTCCCTTCATAATATTCTAACTCATAGGCTCCTTTTTCTAGAACACGTCGCACGATATAAGAACCATGCCACATGGGTTTAAACTTGCCTACCCCCAATGGTTCCTTGGTTTGATCATACAAGAGGACCAAATCAACCTTAGCGTACAACCAAGGATAGACAAACTTATCGTACTAGACCTTGAAATGTCTTTTGTTCACCTCGATAGTCATAGAGGCATCTCGACGATGCTCGTCAATACTCTCTAGGTGTACAAGGTGACACTCAAGATCGAAAGTGTCAGGTAGGAGCATGACTGCCATCTTGAGAGAATGTATTTCACATTCAATAGGGAGTATCGAATCCACACCGTGCACTAACTAAAAAGGAGAAAATATGGAGGCAGTCTTGACCGAGATTTGGTATGCCCATAGTGCAGGATATAGCATGATGTCCTAGTCGGACTTACTCTGACTGAAAACTTTTTGAAAAATGGTCTTGAGAGACTTGTTGATGGCCTCTAATTGTCCATTTTCCTGGGGGTAATAAGGAGAAGAATGACCATGTCTAAACCCCAACTTAGATGCTAGTTCTTCCATCATTTCATTATGAAAGTGACTGCCATGATCAATGACAATCTCACTCGGGATACCGAACCGGGCGATAATTTGATTGAACACGAAGAAGATAGAAGTATTCCCATCAGATTTAACTATAGGCATGGCCTTGAACCACTTAGTAAAGTAGTCTACAACCACGATGATGTGCTGATGACCCCCAACCAAAGTTGGGTTGCAATCCACGAAATCCACCCCCCACTTGGTGAAGGGAACAACGATAATGAATGGGTGAAGAGGGGATGGATGCGAGTGCATTTTATGAGTGAAAACCTGACAATGGTGACACTTCTTAAATGCTTCAATACAATCTTTAAATATAGTAGGCCAGAAATAATCGGCTTGCAAATGTTTTTGGGTTGTCGCAAGCCCGGATAGATGACCACCACAGGCCCCATTGTGGCAATCGTTCAGGACTGACTCGACTTCTCTATGAGTTAAACAACATGCAAGATATTGTCTATTCCTCGATGAAACATAGTGTCATCGATGATAGTATACTTCTTAGCTTGGTATCTTACACATCATCAGTCATCTCGTGAGAGATGCTAAGGGAACTTCAAAGTTTGGAGATAGAGAAAAATGTCTCCATACTAGGGGTCAGACCATGAGACAATAAAAATGTGTTCCTATGCAAACTAATCAACATGGATAACATCCTCATATAATCATGGAAAGTCGGATATTAACTCCGTGAAGACTAGTGATTTCTTGGATTTCGCAGAAGCAAAATTGAGATCAAACTCTTGTAAAATGAAAATCCATTTATTATATTTCCCCCCTATGATACGCCTGGTAAGGATGTATTGAAATGGATTGACATCAAAAATCACAGTAGTCTTGCAAACTAATATATAATGATGCAAACTTTGGTCTGCGTGCACGACAACTAAAGCTATCTTGTCAACGTGAGAATAATTCTGACTAAGGTTTGACTAAGATAGTAGATGATGTGCTCGTGGAGATCATCATCTTCCTGAACCATAGCCATATTGATTGTCTCCTCGGATGCATCGATATAGAGAAAGTAATCTCTAATGTAGTCAGGGGGCTTCAGTAGAGGCACCGATACCAAAGCCTTCTTCAAAGCATCGAAGGACTCCTGGGCTCACTCATCCCAGATAAAAGGGGTGTCCTTCTTCAAAATGCACATGAAACCCTTAGTGATATTGAAATAATTCACTATAAACTAACGAAGAAAGTTATCTTTCCCATGAGAACCTTGAAGTTGTCTAATCGTGCACGAGGGAGGAAATTGAAGTATTTCCTCAACCTTTAAAGGATCTACCATGATCCTTGTCTCAGAAACTAGAAAACCCAAAAGATGACCAGACTTAACACAAAAGATGCACTTGTGAGGGTTCAACCGGATTCTATAGTAATGACATATTTCAAAAACAAGCTGAAGGTGCATAGCGTGATCCTCTCTCTTGCGAGAGTGAGTAGAAATATCATCAAGGTAAGCTTCGATTATGTGCTTAAGATCGTGAAAAGTGAAAATCATATCATGTTGAAAGGTTGCTCCGATGTTTTTAAGGCCGAAAGGCATTTTCTGGTATGCAAAAGTACCCTAAGGACAAATAAATGTCATCTTGTGTTGATCCTCAGGTTTGATTTGAATTTAGTTATATTATGAAAATTAGTCCATAAAAGAAAATACTTTGCTTCCCACACACTCGTTGAGAATATGATCGATGAAATGTGTTAGGAAGTTGTCTTTAGGACAGGCCTTATTCAAGTCACGAAAATCCATACATACACGGATGGTTCCTTGCTTCTTATCTACAAGAATGGGGTTGGATACCCATTCAGTCAAGGGAACCGGGTAGATGAAGCCAACATTAAGTAGCTTCTTCACTTCTTCCTTAATAGCAGGGGCCTTTCGAGGGTTGATAGTTCTAAGACGTTTCCAAACAGGCTTATCATTCGGGTAAGTTCTAATCTCATGTTTGACAATACGAGGGTTGATTCTTGGAATCTCTTCATATGACCAAGAAAATAAAATTCAGAATTCCTTGAAGAGTTCGATGTAGATCAAGATTTCTTCTAGCGAACAATCCGCACTGATATTTATGTTTTCAATGTTGCTAGGGGTACGAGAGATATCGATCATGATGGTAGGATAAATACTCACCATGTTTCCTTCAGCATAAATTTCATGCGTATTGTTGGCACAAAGGCAGACCCAGGGTTCATCTCCAAGAGCGCACCAACAAGCCCTAACTACTGGCCCTTTTGGCAACACCTGCAAAGCAGATGCAGTTTCACCCGAAGTAGTTATGAGGGGGTTGCAGGAAAGAGATGTATACAACCAAAGGGAAGATCAAGTGGATTTAACACAAGAACAACACAACATTCATATATCACTTATCATCTTAGATCTATTCTACAAATCTACTTATCATATCTAAAATACTAATGCAATCATAGTATATCAATGACAAAGATAAAATACCAATTAGACACAACACAAGATGTACGTGGTTCACCCTCTCTCTAGGGATACGTCCACAGGACTGTGCTATACTATATTAAGGTAAAGCATACTGTTCTTGTCTGTGCTCTTAGCTAGCAGATCTTCTTTCTTCTCCTCTCTTTATCTTCCCCCCTGCACACCTAGCTATAGGGTTGATATTCACACCCAGCTAAAGATCTTACAATACCAGAAGGCTCTCACCCTCAACACTTCTCTCTCTCAACAACAGTCTCTCACAACAACAACTAGATCGATCAATAACAACAATGAAAATCTTGACACTAACCCAACCTAGGTCTTCTTGACCTCTATTTATACATTATAATAGCTCATCAACATCCTTAGGCTGAAACCTAGGTGTCCAAAACCCTAGATACCAAAACCCTAGGTTTCTAAAACACTAGGTCAACTTGACCCATATTTTCAGGGCTTCGCCAGCCTGTCTTTCCTTCCTTCTCACGTGGTGCTCTGAAGCATCCAATGATGGATTTTACCACTTGCTGAGTTGTCCACGATCCTTCTTTCTTGCTTATCTGTCATCGTCGATCTCCTTGTCCAATGGCTTACTTTGCTCCATCTTTTCTGCTCTTTTTCTCACTTCGACCCAGTAACAGTCACTGTGTCTTCCCCAAAGTTCTCATTCTCCCTTTTCTTCCTTGATCTTCACTTGCTTCCACAACCAAGGGCCAACATGCCCCCAACACTCACCTGTGACTCGTCCTGATTCACTCTGGTCTATGCAATTCTGTTTCGAAAGCCTCAATCTTGGCTCAAGATACTTTGACCTGCTTATTTGTTGTGGCCTTCTACTGGGTGAATTTCAGGATCACTGTGCCATTTATTGGTCCTTCTAGGCGTTGTTCTGCAGTGATGATGACTTGCTCAAGCTCTGCTCCCTCACTTTCGATCTCAGAAAATAACATGCATGCCTTTTCTTGCATTCGTTGGATTCACTGAGTGACTTCCATCACTTTTCTATGAATCATATGTATCTGCTGCTGAGCTGTGCGTTGTTCATGAGATATTTTCATTCTATCCACTGCAGACAGGGCCTTCAACTTCGCCTATAATGTGTCTGCATGCTTATTTTCTTTCTAAAGATGTGACTCTAGCGCCTGTAACTTTAGATTATCTGTAAGGTTCTCATAAGTCTGGGCACTCTAGTTACTGGTCTTCTTGCACTCCGAGGTAAGATATTTCAGTCGGTCAACTGCACTGTGAGCAGTTGCTTCTCACTGGTCTCTTATCTCCAGAGGGGTCTTGGGCACAATGTGGAGTTCTATATCGACAATGTGTTGCCGAAGCTTTTGTATAACTTCTTCAAGCTGTGCCACCTACTGTGGAACTCTCTCTTCAGCCTATACTTTGATAACAATCACAGAGCAGAGTGCTCTGTTGACTAGTTCCTTGACTTCAAGATGCTCTGCGAGAAACTGTTCCTTGCTTTTTTGTAGCTATGCTTTCTCTTTGTCCCACTGTACTTGAAGAGCAGGATTTTCTCATTTGGCAGCACTGCGCTACTCGATAAGTACTCCCTGTACCTGTGTCAAAGCCTAGGTGGCTTGTGCTATGTCTTCTTGAGCTTGTCGAAGGTGAGCTTCGATCATATCAACAATCCGATGAAGTTGAGCTGGCTCATCTCCTGGTTCTACTGTCCCTACTATCAGAGGTGCAGTGGGGACTGCGCGGCTAGACTGGAGTGCCTGCTACACTCCTTGGAGTTCAATCTCTATATGGTTATACATATGCTCCTGCTTCACCTCCTTCTTCTCTACTATCTCCTTTGAAGCATCATTTACTGCTAGAACGATGAAATCAAAGTCATCTAGCGTGAGGGTAGTTTGCATCTTGGTTATAGGGGTTCTAGGTTTCTTTCGGGAGGAAGATTTCAGAGGTGAGACCTTCCTTTTCTTCGACGAGTCTTCTTCATCCCTAGGCGGTGGTACTTCTCCTTTCCACCATTCAATTTCTGTGCCTTCTATCTCTTCTCCATCACCTCCTTCATCTGGTGTGATAGAGCCAGTCCTTACAGATGCACTGTCTACTTCATGAACCTCTTCAAGATTCTTCGTTTTGCTTGGTCCCAGTGTATCTGATACAGTCTCTGGGCTATCAATATCAGATAGCTCTACGGGGTTCACTGGAATGAGAAGGTCTGCTGACCAATCCTTGGTGATGTCTTCGATGTATTCCTCGGTCAACTTGTAATAAGACTACAACTGTTGCTTGTGTTCATCAGCTCGTGCTACTATATAAATGAAGTGGCGATCCGCGTTGAACTTCATTAAGGGTCTGAATCTATGGAGCGTGTTTGGGGTAATGCGAGGCATAGATTGGATGGTGGTCTTCAGCTAGTTGTAGTATACATGGAAGACAACATTCGACTGTCATTGCTTGTTCATATCAGTCAAGTACCACAGGGTACTGAACCTCGCAACCAAAGTTTCAAATGGCTTGGTCTCTAGGAAAGTGGCACCCTCTAGCATCTCCCATGCTATGAAGGTGATCAGTATGAGAAGCGAACTGAAATGGAACTCATACTCTTGGTATTGCACTTCCCTACAATCCAATTCAAGCTGATTCAACAAGTACTTCGCCCAATTAATTTGAAGTCCTTCTGCGCATTTCCCTGCGAGATCAACTACGAATCCAGTCGCTTGGGTGGGCCGGTTCTTGCGAACTAGCTTGCCTACGATCAGGTGACAGGAAAAACACATTGCGCCACTCTGAATAGAGGCTACCTTGTAGCCTCGTGTTCCCTTCTCGACATCACCATAGGTTTCTTTGATCTTCGCTGTTAGTGCTCTGTCTGTGGTCTTTCCAAGATAAAAATCTTATGGGTTAGGGCCTTGCATGATGAGTCCTGTGATCCGATTGATCAAGGTCAGATCCATTGTGACATGGCAGTTCAACCATAAGTAGCCTCTGTGATAGCAAGACATAAGAAAATTTATGCACGCATTCACCTCCTGGTGTCTTCCAAAGTGTGGGATATTCATGACATTCAACAATGTTGACTGTGCGAGGTTCTAGGTCCAAGACTGCGGGACAATATTCGAGTTCTTTCCCTTCGTCTTCATTAGATACTTGTATGGGGCGAGAATACTATAGACTTTCCTTTCACTGAGGTTGAAGTTGCTAAACTTCAAAGCTGGGAGCTTGTCCTGATCGGCATGAACTACGTGCACCCCTTTCGACAGGTACGCAGTGACCATAGCATACTCGAATTCTCAGGGCACACTATCACGGTTGATTTCACCACGCAGAGGGGTTAGGTAAGCGAGAAAAATTCTCAGAATCAGCTTAGTGTTCGCAAGATCATCCTTATGCTTCGTTCACTGCTCATCGACCTATTGAGATGGTCCGACTCAAGTAGTGGATGGAGAAGCTACTAATCCTCTTGTCGATGATGCTTGGACTCTAGTGGACATTCCTCTTTCCGACATGACTCTCTCAGTCCTTAAATCAAGGAGGACCTCTGTGATGGATTATTCAACTGCGGTGATTGCATCAGACATATGCACTTGGAAAAAATAATCCAGGTCATGATGATCTCAGATACTGCACTAGGATGAACAATCAGATCGCAATGACCACTGTATACAATCACTAGTTCTGCGCACTTCGAATTCTCAATTGGAAAAAGTGTTCTTTAGGCATGGCGCAATGAGATAAATAACAAGTTCGACAACAGTCTGTTTGCAACAGGTATGAAGCTTCCATTAACGTTGATCTGTTCATTATGGAAAGGTCCAATGGTCTGGTGGTGATCCTTTAATGCTTTTCTGTCCGTTCAGGGCAGAAGTCGAACGAGTATATCGCTCCAATGGCTATATTGCTTCACCACGACGAAGTGCCATAGGTCGTTGTTTTGATATTCTGACGAAGCTCCCATTCTAGAAGTTTTCTTTCTACAATGTTCCATCTGGAATCTCCAGTAACTTTTCAATCTTCGCCCTCTTCTTACATAACTTTCTAGCCTTCTTCCCATTAATCTTCAACTCGGTTTGTCTTTTTCCGTTCTAATTCCTATATTTTTTTAGCATAGTCACTGCGCGTTGTTGAGATTCTCTCCGGGGTAATAATTCTTCTTTCTCTGGGACATGTGCTTCAGTCTTCTATGAGACTTCTGGCATTCTTTCAACTTCGACATTGGGGTCTCTAGTGTCAAGGAGCTTCAATCTATTCTTCTGTTCTTCAATCAACTGTGCAATCTTCTTGGTCATAAAATATTTTAATTCTTGTTCTTCTGTTCCAAAACTTCTACTTCTTCCTTCTGTCTAACTTGATCTCTGTCAATCCAAGGTTTTCCAAGTAACATAGTAAACGGGGCGTTGTCCTCAATAAATTTAATAATCTCAAAATCTTCTTCCATCGAAGTTCCATTAGCATTCGTATATATCTGAGTGAGCCTTCCACATAGTTTTACCAATTTTCCTCTGAAGAGACCTATTCCTCCTAGTGAAGGGATCATGGCAGGCTTCCCTATAGCTTCCCACATTCTCTCTATCATGATATTCATCTGTGTTTCCTCATCTATAACGCAATCAATGTCGAGGTCACCTATCCTTACTTCGATGCATTCTTTTTCTTTAAAGATCTCTGACAATCTGTCATGTTAGTGTTTATTCAGGGTTTCTTTCATTTGAATTAATACTTTCTCTGATTCTTTCTGAGGTTATGCTATCTTTGGATCTGCCTTAGGGTTCAGATTAATTCCTTTGAGTTTAACAATCATTCTAGGGCAATCCAATACCTCATGATCTAGAGCTTTGCAACAAAGACAACTAGGTCCTCCACCAGGGCATTCCTTAGCTATATGTCCTGGTTTTCTGCAACTATAACATAGGTTTAATCTTCTCTTTCTTGTAACTGATCCCCAACCTCTTCTGTACTTCGCACCAGGATCATAGGGGCCAATCTACAACAAATTCTTTCTAGGATCCTGTTGGCAGCAAGTATATAATTATCATTTTTATAAGCTTCCTACACAGAGTCTATGAAATTTTATTACTCTTCATAAGCATTTCTCTAAAACGAAAGTTGTAAATCATCGCATTTTACCTATCATCTATTTGTGCTTCATTTTCATGACTGAAAGCATGAAAACTTGCAACTATCATTACTATTCTGTCTTAAAATTTCATTAACATCATATGGTTTATCACAGAATTATGGTTTCTTGCTATGAGCATGTTGCTCTCCTTGTTTGTGATCCTTTTGATTCTAAGAGTGACTAAGAAACTTATGGTTGTTTGAACAAAATACCCCGATCAATTTATATTCGATTTTTGTATCGATTTTGGTTTGAGGTTTGATCATATTTCTTTCATGAAACCTTTGGCTATTCAATTTTTGTAAACTCACCTATCTTTGCAATCAAACTTTGATGCGCGCACTATGTTTTCAAGTACTCTAGTCCTAGCATGTACCCAATGCCAAGGTGGCATACGTAGTACAACATACCATTACTCCTGAGCATGGTCTTGGGCTTCACAATTTTTCTCACACACGTTGTGATTAACACCTTGCCCGTCATTTGAATTATCACAACATGTATTGACAAGGCTCGGGGCTATGGCTCTGTGGCATTTTTGCAAACCCTACCTGTGTGTTCTGTGTTAATAACCCATCCATTCGGTATGGATCTAGTGGTTAGGGTCAAACCGAATGGCGTCTAGTCCCTGCTCTCATATGATAACGCTAGGGAAGATTTCGAAAGGAATGGTTGGCGTTTGTTCATCGAAAAATTTCAGGGTTTTAACCTTCAGGTCGCCCAAGAGTTTGCCTTAACCTTTGATGGTTGTAGGGAAAAGATCGGTGACGTGCAATTAGAAGTAACAGAAGAGTTCTTAAGTCAAGCCACGAGATTTCTAGCAGTTGGTCAGAAATGGTTCAAGAATGCGAAAGTGGAGGAGGTCCCTTGGACGTTACTGTTTACCTCACGAAAAATAACCAGTTGTGATCGAGGTATGCCAATTTCATTCTTGAAACCTAGGTGGCATGATTTACTTGTTGTTGTGAAGCAATTCATCACATGTGAGGGATGATTCATACTTGTTTTCCTATATCATCTACGTCTGATTATGAGTTTTTTTGGTTTTCCGTTGAATATGCCTTACTACCTACTCAGAAGTCTCTATAAAATGGGTAAATGGTTTAGGAAACAGAGGTTAGATTCGAGTTTATTTCATCATGGCCTCATTAAAATCATTCTCATGCACTAGTTACAGTCACAAAATGATTGTTGGGATGCATTCATTACATGAAATGGTTTTGGTAACCATGAGTTGGGACAGGTACATAAGTCGGTCATTGTGGAAACCCTTGTGAACCCTACGGCCTCTTCTCCACCACTCCAGGCCTGTAATTTTTCCCCTAATAACGAACCCTCGAGCTACCCTAATGTCATTCAACAGGACATTCGACTGGTTACACATCCAAATGATTGCACTAAAACTATTAAGAAACCTACAGGAAAGAAGCTAAAAGGTAGTGTTGATGTCAATTTCAACAACAAAAGAGCTAGTCGTTTAATTTCTCGATGTGTTCGAAATAAAACAAAACCCCATGCAGATGCAATCAACACGATTGAAGTGAGTGAAGATTCAAACTCAGAAATTGACAAATTCTTGGCTGAAGAGGACCTCGTGTCATTCGATCTATACCCTGACCAAACCTATGACTATGTTAATAATGTATCTCCTTGTCTAAAGGACAACCCATAATTTCCTGGTATCCAGCTCTGTGATTGATCAGAATCTGGACCAGGGGTCTAAAAAAATGCTCAATTTTCAAAGTGCTCTGAATGCAACGAAAACGGTGCCATTGCGTCCATCTCGTTCTCCTGATTCCGACGGTATATTTATTTTCTCAAACGGAGTCCGTATGGAGAAGTTATTGAGGTCTATTCGCCGAGCCAAATAGGCAAAATTTTAATGCTGACTGGGTAGGCCGTACAGCTGATGTGGCAGGCCGTACAGCTGACGTGGCAGGCCGTACAGCTGGTGTGGATGTCCGTACAGGACACGTGGCGGCTCCAGGTGATGCCACGTGTCATGCGGTTTTGGACTTTTTGGCATGCAATTTGACCAATCTTGAGGTGACACGTGTCACCACTGGATGGGTGACACGTGGCACCAGGGTGACATCAGCATCCTGCGTGGCAGGCTGACTCAGCATTGACTGGACCGTACGACCAAGGACGTGGCAATTTTTGATTGGTTAATTTTGGGCGAGTTACTTTGCGACACATGGCGTCCTCCTGGGCGAATGAAAGGGTGCCACGTGGCCCAATCACGGGCTGCCACGTGGCACCCCGGTATTTGTCTTTTTGGTCTTGGTTACAAAAATTTATGGAGGTCGACCGGATTCGAACCGGCGACCTCCCCCACCGTTGAAAGATTTGGTAATGTTCACGTGCCATTGGGCCATGCATTAAACCTTATTTTGTAAGCGGGCCACGTTTTATTTAAAGTTGAGTGTTATGGTTTGGCCAGCGTGGGGGTTAGGGCCGGGGCTAAGCCCCAGCCCTCGGTCACACCCGCATACACATGTGACCAACAGTTCCACGGAGTGGCGCGCACCTTTACACATGATTTAAAACCATTTTATAATCGCGCGGGGTTTCAAGGTTAGAACCCCCGATTCTATGCACATTCACATGAGCGTGTATCCATTACGCACGCGCCAGGGGATTCCATTTATTTTTTACCATTGTTTAAAATGGTGCTATGTATGTGTTCAACATATAAAAAGGCGCGCGGGGATTTCAATGGGTGACCCACAGTTGTATTATGGCATGTGAACGTCGGTGTATGCACGAGCCCGGGATTTTTATTAACATTTTATACCACGGTTGTATTACTTGTGGCATGTGACCGTTTATGTATTATATTGCACGGTTCAGAACCCATTGCGCGCGATTTTAATTGGTGGTTTAAACCATATACAAAACCACGGTTCCAGGTTTACATATAACCACATTTTTATTAATGCGCACGAGATTTTTGGGGTTTTTAAACGATTTTTGAATGCAACCGCCACATGGCACGACCTGGTTTAACCTAGCCACAGGTGGCCCTTTTGATGCGCTGGGACGTGGCCATATGGTCCCCCATGCGCCCAGCACCTCCGACTTGGGGGGCATTAGTTCCGTTAACTAATCAAAAATTTGCACCATTTTCGGGAACGCGCGTGGGTGCTGGGTTTTGGAGGCGAGAACGCTCTGGAGCTAGGTTCAGTTACTCACAGGTGCAGAATGGTGAACAGGTTGCAGAGCTTGAAGGGGAAAAATGGCAGAGGCCATAACTTCTTCAATTTTTGACCAAATCAGGAGCTGTAAAAGCCCAGCTAGGGGTTTTTGGACGTTCTGAGTCCATTGGTGATGTTATCATAGGCATTTGAAGAGCCCATTTGCAGGTTTTTCACATTGGAAGCTTGAGGAAGCTCCATGAAGCTTAAAGCCCTCATTGTTTGAGGCATTGCTCAGATGAGCACTTAACCATTTTCTGAGACTGAATAGTCATTTCTGACTGTATATTATGCTCTGAACACATTGGGACAGGTTTTAGATCCATTGAAGGACTTCTACAGGCATTTTTTCTCCATTGAAGCTCAGGGAAGCTTGGAGGCCATTTGTAGAAGAGGTCATTGCTGGATGAGACAAGATCCATTTGCAGAGTTTTTACAGTCAAATTTGGGGTTTTTATGTATTCTGAATCCAATGGTACAGTCTGTAAATCCATTGGAGTTGAGAAGCATCTTGTAATGAGCATTTGACAAACTAATCCCAAAGAGCCAAGTCCATTGAAGGAGGCTCAAGGAGACGTAGCCCAGAGAGGGGTGAACTCCTTTATCATCTTGCTATTGTAGTGAGTTGGCTGTGTTATTTGCTGCACTTTTTATGGATGTGTATTGATTTATAACACATATTTAAGCATGTAAAAGAACATTACCTCACACATAAACAGTGACAAGAACAAGAAAGAAACTTAACACATAACCAATCTTGCCTATTAAAACACATGAAGCAAGGTCCTGTTAAGATTTATTTTATGAGGTAGAGGGTGCTTGCATAGCATAACAAGTTAGCCTTCTATTTTCAGATCAGGTTGGTATCAGAGCATAGTTTATTTTGCTCATGTATTTGCCAATGATAGCTTGAGTTTGAGCTGTTGGTATTTGTGCAAGATTGTGTTGAAGTTTGTTACTTTGCAAATATGGAGGAAGTTTTAGACTTGAATAGTTCTCCTACATCTTCCATTTCTAAACTCTTTGACAAAGAAATGTTTAATGCTTTGCTAACCATGAAGGATATGGTACAAGAGTTGTGGAAAGACAGGGAAGAGAGCATTGTCCTTCAAGAGCAGATGATGGCCATGAAGGAGGAGAAAGATCAACTTCTTGCAAAGTTGCAGGAGATGGAGAATCAACTCCATGAAGCCAAAGAAACCCTTACCAAGTACATGCATGACCATGAGGTATGTAAAGTCAGTTTGTCTTCAAATTCCTCTCAAGAAGAAGTCTTTGGTGTTTTTGAAAACCACACTAGAGGAATAGGGTCCAAGTTAATGTTAAAAATGGGCTATGAAGGTAAAGGGTTAGGCAAGCATGCACAAGGCATTGTTGAGCCTATTGTAGTTGAAGAGAGACCTAAGTATTTGGGTCTTGGTTATGAACGAATTGCTGAAACAAATTCCAAGATTGAGGAAACTAATGAAAAAGTTTCAAGTACAATTTTTGTTTCAAGTTCACCTCCTCAAGAAGGTTTACAAGGTGAAAGTTCAAGAACTTTGGTTGAAAGTTCAAACTCTTCAGCATGCAAAACTTGTGATCAATATGAATGCAAGTGTGTTAAACAAAAGGGTTGTGACAGCCATGAGAACAAGAGCAGATTTGAGAGTCTTCAAAAGAAAGCTTGTGACACTTCCGATTCACCTCCTCAAAGCGGCGAAAAGGGTGAATGTTCAAGGTATAAATCTGCCTATAACTCAGTTGCTTTTGATTATGTTAAGCATAATAAATATGCATGTAACAATGGAAAAAGACCATGTACATTTTGTGGTTTAAATAACCATCGTGTTTCAAAGTGTTGGAAGAGAAA
>JASDQU010186942.1:0-20559 GCA_032191745.1 Picea mariana | reverse complement strand
TTGGTTCCAGGATGAATTTGGTAGAGATTTGAGACATATAGGGTTGCCAAGGTATCTGAAGGTTTTCCATTTTTCAATGAGAGGGAAATGGAAGATACTTGCTATTAGATGGGCAATTCAAAGAGGGGTGTTCCAAGCATAGATATTGGATTTGGCATTATTTATAAGGGCTCCCAAGGCTTGGGTGAAGTTATCCAAAGAAGATTTGAATATTTTGGCCATCACTAAGGAGGTTCCCCCAATGAGGAGAGTGTCATCAGCAAATTGGGAGTGGTTTAATCTCTTCGTCCCTCGAGCTATTTTGATGCCAGGAATGGCTTTGGAGATTCGATCATTTTCTAGATGTCTACCTAGTTTTTTAGCCATGATTATGTAGAAGAGGGGGGAGAGCGAAAAACCTTGCCTTAGCCCTCTGGAGATTTTGAAGAAATTTGTCAGGCACCCATTTATCAGAGGGGATATCCAAGGAGAAGAGATACAAGCTGAGACCCAGGCTATGAAATCAGATCTAAAACCAAATTTCTTCAGAACTACAAACAAAAAGGTGCACCTTACCCTGTCAAAGGTGTTGGCCATGTCGATTTTGATGATCATTCCTTGATCTCCTCACTCCCTGTTGGAGTGGATGGCTTCTTGAACCAGTATGATGTTGTCAATCATTTGTCTTTTTTGGACAAAGCCACTTTGATTTGGAGAGACGAGCTTATTCAAGAGAGGCTTGATTCTATTGGTGGTGACTTTAGTGATGAGATTGTAAGAGACATTGCATAAGGAAATGGTTCTGAATCTGGAGAAGGAGGAAGGGTTGGAATATTTTGGGATAAGGGCTAAAAAAGTGGAATTTGTAATGCCCCCCAGTTTTTGGATTTCTAAACATACTGTATCATCCTCAGGAGATCTCTTTTAATTATATGCCGACATTTTTGATAAAAATGTGCGCTGAAGCCGTCTGGGCCCAGAGCTTTGTCTGGGTGGAGCTGGAACAAGGCCTCATGAAGTTCTTTTTTTGTAACTTCCTTATTTACCTTGGTGTTGTCCTCCTAATTGATAACGCTCTGTATGTTTAGTAGGAGATCCTCTTGTACGTTGAGGTATGCAATGCCATCCTCAGTTAGGAGTCATTGAAAATGTAGTTTGGCTTCTTCTTGTATTTGGTGGAAGTCATCAGTTTTTGAGCCATCCTCTTTGGTGATTTCCTTCACCTTGTTTCTCCAAAGTTTTTCTTTGGTTTTCCTTTGAAATAATTTTGTGCTTCTATCACCTAAGCTTAGCCAAAGACTCCTAGATTTGAGCCTCCAAGTTTTCTCTTCCTCATGCAGGATTTTTTGATACTCAATGAAGTCTTTATGTTCTTTGAGAAGGAGGGAATGAGTGGTAGGTCCCTCTTCCATTACTAATMTGTTTTCTTCCATTTCTTTAATTTTCYTGCTTTTTTCTTCTTGTTCCTTTTCTTTGTTGTKCTTCACCYAGTGTTTGAGGGCCATCTTGACTCTTTTTAATTTTTGTTCCCAGATGTAGTTTGGAGAACCTTGTATCCAACAGGTCCAGGCATMTAAGRMAATATCGAAAAAGMAAGAKTCTAAAGCCCACAKGGGGTTGAATMTRAAGRGGATGGGGCCAAGGTTGTCAGGAGGGGAAAGGGTGAGAGTGATAGGTCTATGGTCARAACCAGTCYAGGAGAGAATGCAAGAGYAGGGTARAAAGGAGTCGTCAAGGAAGGATCTTCTTAAGAGGAACCGGTCWRGGCGAGYTGTTATGTKCCCCGAYYCGAGTCGCCTRTTTGACCAAGTGAAACAACCATTAGAGGGTTTTATGTTAAGAAGATGAAAGGAGGATATAAGATCCTCGAGATGCTCACGAGTGGGGTCCTATACTCGAGAGCCCCCTTTTTTTTCTTTATGATGGAGGGTGGTGTTGAGGTCTCCAACTATTATTAGATCTTTGAGGTCAAGACTTTCTTGCAGGTTTTGAAGAGAGGGCCAACAATCGATTTTCTCATGATAGCTTGTAGGAATATAAACATTGAAAATAGTTAGAATCTTACCAGAAGGGATATGGAGAAGTGAATTTTTAATCCAGTGGATCGTGGACTGCCAGGAGTGGAGAGAGAAGATAGTGGGATTCCACAGGGTGAAGATTCCCCCCGAGGCTCCTCTTGTGTTGACTGCTACTCCTTTGCATGTTCACCAGATGTAACTACTATCCTGAAGGATATCCATATCCTTCCTTTTTGTCTCCTAGAGCAGGAGGGCTTGAGGATTTTATGATTTTATTAGATCATGTATTAGTGAGAGCTTGTTCCGGCTCCCTAGTCCTTTGCAATTCCAGGATATTTCTTTTATCATTTATAAGGCTTGGAGTTTCCCCCTTTTTAGGGGTTGGATCCACTCTGATTCCTGTTCTGCCTTGTTTCTTTCCTGGCATGCTGATCCAAAGTTGTTTTCTTCCTGAGTTTGATTTCCTTCCTGGTTGAAGCTTCCCTTTCGTGCAGGTTTGAATTTCATCCAAATTTTCTAATGGGAGAAGCATGTGTATCTGAGTTAGAGTTTTCATATGAGATTTTCTCTAGGTCATCATCCTTAGGAAGAGAAGATGGATGAGAGGGAGAAGGCAGTGCGAAGGGGGGGATCAGAGACTCAGGTGGATGTGTTAGAGAGGGGGGAGGTGGGGGAGCAAGATGCTCTTCACGAGATGGATCTTGTGTCAGGATTGGAATGGAAGATTCAGGATCTTGTGAGGTATTAGGAGGGGGTCGTGGGGATGGATTTATTATTCAGGCCATTCTTTTTCTTCTTTCTCCTTTTGGGTTGCTGCCACTGATCAACTTCTTCGATCGAGATTTCAAGAGGGGATTTAGGGCAATGTTTCACAAAATGTCCATACTCATGACAAATTTTCTAGATCAACATGGCCCTAAATCCCCTCTTGAAAGCTCGATCGAAGAAGTTGATTACGAACAATGTCAGGGAAGTTGTTCGTAATCAACTTGGTGCAAGTAGTTCCATTTATCCAAGGTGAGGTTAATAGCTTTGGGCAGACATTTTTTGAGATATACTTCTACACATATGTGCGCACAGGCTTGAAGACCATCTTTAGGTTCTACTCAATCTATGTACTTTCCAGGTGTATTTCCTATAGCTCGAATAGTTTCACTATTCCAACAATGCAGAGGAAGGAAGGGGAGGTGAACCCAAACTGGTACTACATTAGGAATATCATTCTCAGGATTAAATTTCGGGGTCCAGCTATTGAGATACATACCTATAGAGACCATAAAGTACGATCTACTTTGGAATATGAGATCTCTATTTGTTTTATTTTCGACGAGAAAGGCAAAGAAGCCTATTCCACAAAGAAAATGCGAGAGATTTCCTTTCATATGGGGTTTCCAGTTCTTGTCGATCCAGATCACCATAGCTCTCAGAGAAGGCTAGATTCCCGTAAATTGTCCAATGAGTGCATGTTCTGCAAATTTTAGGGTGATGGTTTTGGAGCTTCCTTGGATCTAAACCGAAGGGATCTGATCCAATTTTTTCACAAACTTTGGAGGAGTTTTTTTGTTCATCTTGGGAAGTGAGGCAATAAGGGAGGAAAAAGCCTCAAAATCTGTGAGGGAGATGGAGGGAGAGGAAGCGGGAGGCCTCGAGTCCTCTCTAGGAGAGGGGGGCATGCATGCAGGAGAGGGAGGTCAGAGCATGTGTGCGGCTAACATAGCAACTCTTTTTAAAACTAAAGGTAGGTGGTTTCATTTTTACACAAGCGTGAACCTAAGAAAACTATTCTTGCAACTTCCCAATGCATGGTTCATGTTTTCGCATGGTTGGTACTTATCCCCCAGCTTAAGAAGCTTGTGGCTCAACTTCAGCCCGAAGTCTAGAGGTTGGAAGAAAATTCCCCCCAAGCTTCATTTCGTCTAACAACAAAAGTGAATGAAATGAAGCTTCAAATACTAGATGAAGGACTTAACTCAAACAAAGAGGGGGAACAATCTATTTCATTTTTTTTAAAATGAACTTGACACAGGAATAAGAACTATGCTCGAGAATCCAAGTTCAATTCCTAGACCTATGTTTCATTTTTTAATGAGCTTGACACAGAAACAAGAACTGTTCTTGTAACCTCTGTTTCATTTTTTAACAAGGTTTCCATAGAGACACAAAACTATCCTCAAAGTTGGTTTCATTTTTTAACGAGCTTGAAATAAAAAAACCATGCTCAAAGTTGGTTTCATTTTTTAATGAGCTTGAAAACAGAAAACCATACTCAAAGTTGGTTTCATTTTTTAATGAGCTTGAAATCAGAAAACCATGCTCATAGCTCTTCTTCTTGATCATGGATTCCAAGAGGACAATTCTCTGGAAGGACACCATGTCAAGGGACAAAACTTGGTCATGGATTCCAAGAGATCTTCCCTAGATGGAAGAAACACACTCTCGAAGGATTAGATGTCGAGGGTCATGACAGGGGTAAAGATATCGGGCTCTAAAATCCCTATCTAAGAGATCACCATGTCAACTACCGGATCCAAGTCATAAGAGATTGAGCATACAATGAGAGGCTCATCTGCATTGGCAATTGAAAGCATGGGAGACAAAGCCACATAATTGACCTGTGGCAAGGGTGATACTATCTGCATATAAGAACCATTTAGGGAGGTCATTGAGTTGATGGTCAAGTCAGGGCCAACAAACGGAAGTTGATCAATAGTCACAATTCTTCCATCGTGAGGGAAATATATCACATGAAAAAGAGTGGACACAATAGTTTTCATGGCATAGACATAATCTCTCCCAAGGAGTAAATCTAAATCCAAGGGGTCTTGGACTACCATGACATCAATAAAGACAGTTTTCCCTCCCAAAGTTATAGGAAACTGAGGAAGGAATCCTAAAGGGTGTTTGGTTCTTCTATTAAAAGCTAATAGATTATGTGTAATTGGAACAAGTTGAGGATAACCCAAATCTTTCCAAGAAATAGAGGAAAAAATACTAAGGAACAAACCTTCATCTATCAACGTTTGAGGAATGTCTCGACCACAAACTTGTATTGTATTATTGAAAGGAATGTGAGAGGGAAGACGAGGTCCAGTTAGCGCACCCCAATAAAAAAGGATGGCCTCATTACTTGGAGGGGTTTCTATAGGAGAAGGAGGAATACACCCCATCACAGTAGAGTCTGTATCAATGAGTAAAACATGAGCAATATCGGTTTTACTCTCTAGTGGGAGAGTAGGATCTATTGATGATGAGATCAGATCGACCACTTGGGTTGCATTCTCCAAGGGGATAATGGGGCTGACGGGTGGAAATGGATCAAACGGGGCTGACACTCTCTAACAGGAGATTGGGATCAACCGAATATGGGATTAGATCAACCACTTTGTCAATTGGTTCAACTAAGGACGTGACTAGATTGACTACATGATCAATTGGACTGACTGATGAATGGACCAGATTGATCATTCCATCAATTACATGTGGGTTGAGAGTAAGATTGTGGTAAACAAATGGAATTTGAGGCTGGGAAATAGTCACTTCTTCCAGTAATTTCAAGGCTTCATCCATACAAGGGCAAAGGTGAGTTTGATGACTCCCTCCACATAACATACACGGGAACTTGACTATACTTTTCTTCTTCCCAACGATATCTTGACTAGTTAACGGGAGGTCATTAGCATGTTGTTCAGAGGCTGAAGACATGGGTTGGCAAGGGTATGTAGACCATGCTTCTATAACCTTGTATAAACTAGGGAAATCCTTAAGAAGATTGCTACCCTTACAAATCCTGCAAGGGTACTTGGGCTTACAGGTTGTTTGGGTGTCTTGGCATCATCAACACTCCCAGTACGATTATCAGTAATTGGTTATTTTCCAACATGTCTGGCAGTGGTTGGAATCTTGGAACCTTTCTTATTTTTATTCTTCTTAATATTCCTTTTCTTCTTCTTCTTATTCACCCGGTTACTAGCTTCAGATATTTCACTTGGAGAAGAAGATGAAACGGAAGAAGACCTTGCAATTGAAGAAGGTGAATAAGATATTACTAGTGAAGAAGGTGAAGGATCAACATGAGGTTGATGTTCTTGTGGGGAAGTGCTTACAACCAAAGCACTAGATGCATTTGGGATTACCATAGTGGAAAAAAACCACACTGACAATCCAATTGTGAGACTTGGAAGGCTCAAAGTAGCAATGTAAGGAGGACCAAAGTTTCTATAAGAAGGAAAAACAAAAGGTTCCCCCGAAGAAGGGGTTTCTTCATTGGTTATTCTGGGAACTGACGCCATTTAAAAATAGATCCAACCTAGAGTCTACTAGGGAAAACAAACATCACACACCAAAAATCTAGGAAGAAAACAAGCAAACAAAACTTTCTTATAATGAACGCATTAGTTGGTGATGAAATCCAATGTCACAGGAACAATGTAAGAAGGGGATGAGATAGAGTGGGTGGAAAAGTTACGTTGATGACCATCTTAATGGACTTACGCCTTTGTGCAAGATCCCACACATAATCATGGGTATACCCTCCAAGGATCCCAAGTGAGTTTGGCAAACGTCAATTCTAGTTACTGTGAAGACTTGCGCCTCCACTATCACCTCGTGTAAAGATCCTAAAGAGAAAGGCCACTAAGGTTACCAATTATGACAATGATGCTTGGGGAAATAGTCAACAATATGATCCACATGCAAAGGAAGGGTATCTAAGCTCGAAATCAACTCGAGAAGGTCCCCACAATATTTTCTTCTCAAGTGACCCCCAATAATACACGTAATCTCTACACTAAGACCGACACAACAGGGTGAGTAACTATGCCAGTCTTAATGCGACCTCATGATTGACCCTTGTGTTGGAAGGGCTTCCCAGGAAAAAATGTAGCAAGTAGAATTAACTCTCCCTATCATAAGATACTATGTTTGTTTGCAGCTTTGGAAAGTTATCTTTCACACCTATTCCAAAGCTCTACAACTAATCTAATGTAGATTTTCTACCAAAAAATATAAAAATGTATAATCAATTTTTATAAGTGCTTTATTTTAAGGTTGTTGTTTACTCAAGAGGAAAATGGCGTGGACTAAATGGTGTTTTGACCGTCTCTAAACAATGCAAAGAAATGAGAATGAAAATATTTCACTTTGATGAAAGCTATATTACGAGAAGGAGAAAAACTTTATCATTCCCAAATGCACAGTGTCCCAAAATTTTATTAAACTCATCAATATCAATAAATTTAAGAAATGAGCTAGATCCACAGATTCTGTGACAGTAGATCTAAAACTCAGTCACAGTCTATCTTGACAAGGAAAAACTAAAAACCACTCTAACCAAGCTAACAATCTCAAGCCAAATTTCCAATCTAACTTTCTCCGTGAGAGCTCCTCTCCTTTTATAAGTTGAAGAGGATAAGGTTAGGAGGTTAGGATGATCCCACTAAATCATAAAAGAGAGTAAGATCCAAACTGATTGGAGGCCACCTCACCAGAGAAGCTTCTCCTTCTAGAAGCATCGAGAAGACGCTCATTTTTCCCACTTACGAAAATCGTCACACCCCTATAACTGAGTAGATTGTGGCAATGTCATAGGTCAGGTTTAGTACAACATGAAATGATCTGGGATCGTCTCACCCCTTGAAATGGACAGGGATCACTAGGAAAAAATATGAGTCGAAGGATGGATAAGAACCAATTTTGTCTTCGAGGTAGATTTTTTGATACGACCTAGCCAAGGTTGGGTGACCAACGACAAGGCAAGGTGAGTTGGAAAGAGGAGAACCCAAAAGAAATGCATGACGAGTTGGCAAGATGGGCGCCCAAATGAATGAAGAGCCTGGCCAAGGTTGGGTGACTAAGGGAAGGGCAAGGCGAGTTGGAAAGAGGGGATAACATTAATATTAATGTTAGCATTGAGAGTCACCCTCAGATTGCAAGAGGATAAGCCCAATACCCATCAGAATATTTGGTGGATGTTGTTTTTATGAGTGGAGGTCAAATGGACGAAACTCAGTACAAGAATGATTTTAACACAGAAACTGGACAAGTAATGCAGAGTGAAGTGAGGGCCTCATTAACTTCAGTCAGTGATTTGAGTTTAAGGGTGAGTAGGAGGAAGACTTAGTGAGAGAGGTGGACAAGTTTTCCATGAGCATCCTACTTTCAAGAAGCTTGATGAAGAAAAACTCAGGCTCAAGAGAACTCTTGAACTCAAGTTTTAGACACTGAAATATGTCACAGCAACATAATAATCAAACCTACATTATCATGCAACTACAACAACTCGATTGGATCCTCCATGCCCGAGCATTTCATCATAATGGGAAATAAGGTAACAAGGAAGCTGACTAAATTTGGTCAACGACACCATTAATGTTAGCACTAAGAGTCACCCTATGATTGCAAGAGGATAAGTCCAGTACCCATCAAGATGTTTGGTGGATGTTGGTTTTATGAATGGAGGTAAAATGGACAAAAATCAGTACAAGAATAATTTTAATCACAGAAACTAGACAAACAATGCATAGGGAAGTGAGGTCCTCATTAACTTCAGTTAGTGATTTGAGTTTTAGGGCGAGTAGGAGGAAGACTTAGTGAGAGAGGTGGACACATCTGCCATGAGCATCCGACTTTCAATCAGCTTGGTGAAGAAAAACTCAGGCTCAAGAGAACTCTTGAACTCAAGTTTCAGACATTGAAATATGTCACAGAAACACAATAATCAAACCTACATTATCATGCAACTACAACAACTCG
Source organism: Picea mariana (assembly GCA_032191745.1). NCBI lineage: Eukaryota > Viridiplantae > Streptophyta > Pinopsida > Pinales > Pinaceae > Picea > Picea mariana. The sequence goes on along the minus strand of JASDQU010186942.1, from coordinate 11,812 downwards.
ACTGGATCCTCCATGCCTGAGCCTTTCATCATAAGGGGAAAAAAGGTAACAAATAAGTTGACTAAAACTAGTCACAACACTACTGTAATCAAACCTACATTACAATAGAACCACACCCCTTGACTGGATCCTACATGCCCGAGTGTTTCAACATAGTTTAAACAAATAGATGAAAGAAGCTGACTTCTATTAAAGGAAAAGTCTCAAATTTGATACATAACCAGAGAACAGTTCTGGCATCAAAATTACACAGTAGGGAGATCTACTCAACCATTTGATGACCTTAAAAAAATATTGAACTAATCTATTTATACTCAGATTAGTCCACAACTACCAGGGGTGTTATCTTGCCACTGCATTCAAAGCCTTAATATGATGTGCCATTAATGTTATCACTGAGAGTCACCCTCTGACTGCAAGAGGACGAGCTCAGTACCCATCAAAATAAATTAAAAAGATTAAATGGTTTGAGAAGGTGGATTAGTGAGACTGTAGAGAGAGGAAAAGACAAAAGAAGTAACAACAGATTAGTTTGGGACCATTGGGCTATGAATTCATAAGTATCGTGAATAAGGAAGGAATTTAAACCGCCTATCAAACAAAGGATTAATGTGGTGATAAGGAGAAATAAGACATAAAATGTCTAAGTGATGAACCATGAAAAATGGGAAAGATGAAAATAGATCCTCTACCACCTCAGGAATCCATAGATCAGAGAGATGATACATCTAGACAAGAAGAAAACAAAAAATGTATGTTGAACCATGAAATATGGGCAAGACAACAACATATCCTCCATCGCCTCAGGGATCCATAAATAAGAGAGATTAAATTCAGACAATAAAAAAAACATAGAATATCTAATGAACCATGAAAGATGGGAATGATAGCAACAAATCCTCCATCGCCTCAGGAATCCATAAGTCAGAGAGATTACATTCAAACAATAAGAAAAATAGAGAATATCTGACAAACCATGAAAGATAAGCATGATAGAAACATATCCTCCATCGCCTCAAGAATCCATAAAGCAGAGAGATTACATTCAGACAATAAAAAAAACAAAGTATAGCATGTAAACTAAGAAGACGATCTGATGAAAATGATTCAAAGGAATATTCAATAACATATATTTACAAACCAAGCCCTCAGGCTTACAAACTAAAATATTGATCCATGCTCCTAAAAACTGTCTCGGCTCTCCCATCTATGAAAGATGAATTTGTTTTCTTGCCATTATTTCTAACCTTGTCAAGGGATGTGCTTGGAAATTTCCTTTGAAGACCACAGACTTGGATGACCCACTTCCCTTGAAAACTATATGTAATAACATTGGCTCCACAGGGGATGACATGCTCCCTGTGAGCTGCCAAGAACACGTAGTTTCAGTGCCTTAGCTATTGGGTTGTGGAGTCTCTTAAATACATCTTGCCGAGGACAACAGGCTAACATGTACACTACTCTACTTACAAAAAGGAAACAAACACATGTTGTCCAGAAGGATCTTATTTATGTACAATCCTAGACTAACAGACTTTTTACAATGTGCTAGGTGAAAGAAAACTTCCACCATAGCCACCCAAACTGCCTGGTAATATAATTCTTCTTTTCACTGCAAATGATCCACAAAAGGTAAGGGAAGTATGACAACAAAATAAAAACATGTTTTGGAACACTAACAATACCCCCAAATGATGATAAGATGGATAATTTTGCAAGATCCAATGCTTTTGGAAAACTCAACTCCATATATAACTCCACACGGTCATAAAATTTATAATAAGGCACACTCAACTGGTAAGAAATTACCTCCTTTATTTCATCATTGCTTACCTGGTGTTTGATGTTCTCATAGTGTACAGGCAAATAAAGGATTGATGCAGGTTGGCTAATCCCAGGTGATATTTGCTCATTTACAAGTGTTGGACAGGAGATAAGTTGCACATTTAGCTCTTCCTTTTCTCCTTCATGGCTCTCCCAAGGATCATATTCATAATTATCATATACAAGAGCCATGGTACAAGGTTCCAAAGAAGCCATGAAAAAGATTTGTTCTTCATCACCTTCATTGGGATATTCATCAAAAATTGGTTGTTTTTGGTTAGTACTTGAAACAACTTCTTCATCATAAGAAGGGCTTCCAAAAACATCTATTTCAAGGACAAGAATATCCTCTACATTTTCTCCATAAGAGCAACAAACAACATCTTCCCTCAAATCTGAAAAGTTAGGAAAAAACAGAGAGAAATATTCCCCGGTTCTTTTAACTAACTTATCATCTATCCCAGCTTCACAGTGAGGAGAAATATCTACTGTAGAATACACTTTCTCTTCGTCATTAGAATATTCAAAAGAGATATGTTGATCTTCATGAACATTTAAAACAACAGAGGCATCTGATATGATGTCAAATATTTTTGCGTTATTTCTATCATAATGAATATCATTCAACACCTCATGATCTTCATAATAAACGTTTTCTTCTACAATAAATGCTTCATCACAAATTGGTCTTTCATGACTAGAAGAATCTGTATGGATCGAATAAAACTCATTGCAACATCCCTCAAAATAACGTTTAGCTGGGAAATATTCTTTACAAAAGGAATTGAAGGCTGCATGAAATCTTGTCAAAGAGTTGATACTTGCAACTAGGAGAGATCTACACCAATCATGAACAATCCCCTCTAATGAATACCTGCAAATATTAATATGAACATTCTCATGCACGATATGAAGTTGATGAATAAAATCATGAAAATCTAGCAAGTTTTTAGTTGGTTCCTACCACTCTTCTCCTCGAAATTTAGGAAAGCTACTTTCCCATTCATCTCTACTAGGCCCTCGGTTAGGGAAATCAACTATCTTTGAAAAATCATAGAAAGCATACCTCTGAGCTAAAATCTTTTCCATTTCAAACCAGTGGAGCTGCCATGGTGAAAGATGAGCAGTGAGACTAATTTGTCTAGCTTTAATTCACCACCTAAAAATGGATCTCTGTAATGTCGTTCTTCCTAGGGAGCTTTTTGATCTGGAACAACAACTAAAATCCTTCTTGAGAAATATTTCCTTTCTTGATAATCTTCTCTTGGTCATCTTCAGGTGTTTTCCAAAGGAAACTGTGGAGTAGATCTCGTGTGTCTGTCTTTGGGAGCCACAACTGGAACAATGGAGTCACCAGGTGCAAGTTGCAATCTTCAAGGTACTGATTTCTGATGCACCTTCAGAATCATAATTTCTTTGTCATTCAATCCCAGGGAAATGTCTTCAATTCGTTCCCTGGAAATGACGCCATTAATGTTATGACTGAGAGTCACCCTCAAATTGCAAGAGGATAAGCCCAATACCCATCAGAATATTTGGTGGATGTTGCTTTTATGATTGGAGGTCAAATGGACGAAACTCAGTACAAGAATGATTAAAACACAGAAAATGGACAAGCAATGCACAGTGAAGTGAGGGCCTCATTAACTTAAGTAAGTGATTTGAGTTTAAGGGTGAGTAGGAGGAAGACTTAGTGAGAGAGGTGGACAAGTCTTCCATGAGCATCTGGCTTTCAAGCAGCTTGGTGAAGAAAAAATTAGGCTCAAGAGCACTCTTGAAATCAAGTTTCATACACTGAAATATGTCACAACAACATAGTAATCAAACCTACATTATCATGCAACTACAACAACTCGATTGGATCCTCCATGCCAGAGCCTTTCAGCATAAGGGGAAATAAGGTAACAAGGAAGATGACTAAAACTGGTCACAACACTACTGTAATCAAACCTACATTACAATAGAACCACAACCCTTGACTGGATCCTCCATGCCCGAGTGTTTCAACACAGTTTAAACAAAGAGATGAAATAAACTGACTTATATTAATGCGAAAGTCTCAAATTTGATACATAACTAGAGAACAATTCTGGCATCAAAATTACACAGTAGGGGGCTCGACTCAACCAGTTGACGACATTAACAAAATATTGAACTGATCTATTCATACTCATATCAGTCCACAACTACCAGGAGTGTGATCTGGCCACTCATTCAAGGCTTTTCGTTTGTGCCTTCTTTTGTCAGACTGTGCGTGTATCTCCTATCAAGCACAAACTCAGCTCGGCATGGGCCTGCAGGAAAGATTGTCCATCATGGTACCTCGGGCTTACAATTCTGTCACCATGGTTAGATCCTCCATGATTTATATTTATAGACTAAGCTAAGGGTTTCAACTACCACTTCTTTTTCATTAACTGATATCTCATTGAGATCGGGATGAGGACTAATGCCTAGGGTGTTGCCACATGCTGCTCTTGGATTTTTCGTTATATAAGCATGTGATTGTGGGGTCGTGAAAGGAAGTTTGGATTCACACCCCTTTTGAGCCCATAATTCACCACCAATTTCCACGTAGCTCTTCCACTATACCATGATTTCAATTGCGGGACTCCTCAAGAAACGTGGTCATTGATTGAGTCATGATCTGCGATCTAGGTGCACCTGCTAAATCTAGCGCCACCGCTAAAGATTATCTGCCCACCATATTTAGGATCCATTAAAACTATGCTTTAGGGAGGGCACTACTCTGGCACTTGAACAAGATCGCTTCCTCGAGGATGATCACCCGCAACTGACGGAGCAACCTGACGTAACTATGCTGACATGTCGCGTTCGAAGGGGTGACATGTGTCACTCAAAAACAGGTTGAATACATGTCCAAAATGATTGAAATCAGTGCCTAGTGTCAGCGCTAGATGGATTCCACGTGTCTCTAATAGATGGGCACCATGTGTCGAAACTAATGGGTATCAAGTGTCTTCGGTGCTTGGAGCTCGAGGGGAAAGGATGTGCGACATATACTTATGGAATTTAGGAGATTAATTCAGAGGAAAAAGGGAATGGGGAAGAAGAAACTCCAGAAGATCAAAATCCTGAAGTAAATTATGACCGTCCGATTTGGAGGGACACACGACGCTTGATCTGCAACTCCAGGAGAAAGCACTACGGAGGAAAACGAGAGGGGAAGTTTGAAATGAAAAAGTCCTGAAGTCCTGAAGTAAATTATGATCGTCCGATGGACAAGGAAGTGTGGCGCTTGATATGAAACTCTGGGGATTTTTCCTAGCCACTAATCCTCGTGCAATGTTGACATGCCAAATACACGTGAGTCGTTGATCTGATTGTGATCTATGATTTGGGAAAGGCCCGTTTTTGTTGCTACATGCCACTCTTGGATGGACTGTGCTTCGTGCTACAAATATGAACAACTCACAATTACTTTGGGAGTTTGGGCTTCAGGCCTTTTCAATGCATAGCTCTTACAATCCTCCGAAGTGATGAATTCTCGAAGTGAATTATCTGGCGCCGCATGTCCTCTTATTTTGGACGACCGAGATTTACTTCGGGAGTTCGGGATTTGGGCCTTCAGGATTCCTTTACGCACTCAAATTTTGTTTACTTTCTCCCAGAGTGAAAGATTACCTGACATGTGTCCCCTACTGAAAGATCGATGGCCACGAGCGATTGCAGTCTCACAACTAGAAGATACTTTAATTTCCTTTCTGATCCCCACAATGTGAAGATGTTCATTCATAGCATCATCGATATACACCATTGATCTGTTGATCTAGAAAGATCAATGATTTTGGGCGATTACGGGCTCACAACTTGTGGAATCTTTAATTTGTATCTCGATCCCCACAATTCCTCCCCACCATCAAATTCTCTTCGATGAGATCTGATGGTCATGACTTAATCTTGCTGATCTGATGGCTGAAAAATGAATCTATTTGCCTGCCATTATTTTGAACCTTGCCAAGGGTTGCGCTTGGACATTTCATGTGTAGACCATGAACTTGGACGACCCATTTCCCTTGACAACTATATGTGATAACACAATCCATAAAAAAAGAAAGGTCACAGAAAGATGAAGGACACCGAAAAATGGTGTGATTTCCACAAAATCCCCTGGCAAGAAACTAATGAATGTTGCTCAAAATAGTCATTGGTGGTCGAGATCAAAGACAAGGAGTTGAAATATGATTCAGAATCTGATTCAGAAAATATTGATAGAAGACATATCATCGATGCACACCCCACTTCTATTGTCACGACCACATCAATTCAACCAAAAGAACCCACATATCTTGAAGAGGGGGATCACCTTTTTCATTCACAGATGTGGGTGAATGGTACCCCACTGCATTTTAATGTTGATAGAGGAAGCCATAAGAACCTCATCCCAGTAAAGGTCATCAAATAGTTGGGATTATTGACAACACCACACCTACAACCATATAACATTGGGTGGCTTCGCCAGGGACGAGCTCTTCGTGTCAACCAACATTGTCTATTTTCATATGACATCCAACCCTTCAAGGATGAGGTATTATATGATGTTGCCTCATTGGATGTCTGTGATGTTCTCTTGGGCCAACCATACATGTGGAAGTGCAATGCTATCTATGAGTCTCGACCGCGTAGTGTCATTATTACTCTGGGGGGTCATATCTATAGGATACTAGAGATAGTTCCAACTATTGTCCCACCTAAACAATGACGCAATGTAGTATCTCATACTACAAAATTTAGCTTCTTTGTAATCTGTTAAAAAGGTGAACAAAAGGATACTGCAACCACTACAGGCTCGACCGAAGCACTGTCTATCCAACAGAATCAGGTTGACAATATTGCAGCAAAGTGCGAAGATCTCTTCTGCACATAGGTATCTCATGCAGCCAAACTAGTTAAAAAGGTCCAACCCTTCCAGCCATAGGTTCGTGACAACCTTCAATAAGCTAAGCAATGTAACTTCTCCAACAAGGCAAGCAACTCATCAAGATGCAGATTCAACAAACACTTTTCCCTCTCCTCCAAGCACTCAACGCAATGGATACCATTGCTTCTTAAGGAGGGAGGATTGATATAGGTGGATATTGGTGGCCACCCACATTTTTCGACTGGCTCAAAACAATTTTCTGACATTTTTGGTAATTTACTATTTTTAGCAATTTTTAACTTACGGGGCCATTTTGAGGACCTAAATGAAGGTTTTTTGAGATCAAGATTCTCAATGATAGGTGACGGTTCTAATTGAGTTCCCAAAATGAATCCCCTCGAAGATACCTTTCCAAAGAGATATTGTGCGCCCCAAACGAAGATCGTATGCCAAAGTTATCCTTAGAGATTCGATAACTCAGTATAGAAACCATAGTCATGGCTTCAAGGATAGCCTTATCTGAAGTCAATTCAAAATCCGAGAAATCACGCAAACGAGGGTTGACAATCCCAAAGGGTGAAGTAAACTGACCATACTCCATATGATGATGTAGGTTCTGGCCAGGACTGGCAGAGTCTATCAACGAAGAGTCACGAGCACGAGGGCTTGAGGATCTACAAACAATGAGATCAAACTCGGAAGGATACTCAAGCCTACTTGGACCAAGAGGGGGAATCAAGGGCTCCCATTCCCCCATTGGATACACCAATGGATCAATTGTTGATTCCAAGTCTCGAGAAAGAAAACATGATTGCATAGGTTCTTGCTCAAAAGATATTGAACACCGAGGATAAGACACCACATAATTAACCCGTGGTGGGGTGGAATCTACACGAACACTAGGAATATATAAAGGGGAAGCCTGAACTAACATTGAATTAGGATGGTGATTATTAGATGCCAGCTGGTCAATAGTGACAATGCTTCCATTGTGAGGGAAATGCATCACTCAGAAGAGCGTAGATACCACATCTTTCATAGCATATACGTAATCACGCCCGAGAAACATATTTAAATATAACGGGAATTGCACCACTATAACATCGACACAGACAGTATTCCCACCTAACGATATAGTTAACTGATGAAGAACCCCCAAATATTCACTAGGACATCTGTCAAAAGCCAACATCTCATGCGAAGAAGACACAAGCTTGGGAGATCCCAAGACTTTCCAAACCGAGGAGGATAAAATGCTTGCGAAAGCTCCTTCATCCACAATACATCGATAAATGTTTGTTCAATTAACTTCAACCCTTATTTGAAAGGGTGCAGAGGAAGGAAGACAAGGCTCAACAAGGTCATTCCAATCAAAGGAAACCATCCTAGGGCTTGGAGGGGGTGTACTCGGAGCGAGTGAAATTCCCCCTTGTTCTGAAAGTACTGAACTGGAAACGCTAAAAACATAGTTAGTAGACACTTCACTCCCCAAGAGAGGAGTGGGATCAGCCAAAGACTGCGTCGGCATGACCACTTTCTCAACCAATGGCTACATAGGATGAGAGACTACATGGTCTAAAGGCACCTCACCCCTCAAAATAGGAGTGGGATCAACCGATGATTGGTTCGACATGATCACTTTCTCAACCAATGGTTGAATAGGCTGAGAGACTACAAGGTATAGAGGCACCTCACCCCTCAAAAGATGAGTGGGATCAACCGATGACTGCATTGGCATGACCACTTTCACAACCAATGGCTGAATAGGTTGTGAGAGTACATGGTCTAAAGACACCTTGCCCCCCAAAAGAGGAGTGGGATCAACCAATGACTGCATCGACATGACCACTTTTGTAGCCAATGGCTGAATAGGCTACGAGACTACATGATCTAAAGACACCTCACCCCCCAAACGTTGAGTGGGATCAACCGATGACTGCATCGGTGTGACCACTTTTCAACCAATGGCTGAATATACTGTGAGGAAACCTTAGCATAATCAGAATCAGAATCATAAAATCTTGTAGATAGGGACCACAATATTTGTACCTCCGAAATTCCAGGGTATAGATGAGTAAGGTGATCTCCCTTGTAAATCTTACAAGGGAACTTAGGCTTACGTCCTATCCATCTAGGTTTCTTAACAAAATTAATGCCCCTAGCATGACTAGCATTGGTTGGTTGCACATATCCAACATGACTTGTAGAGGTTAGTGATGGGTCGATAACATGACTTGCAAAGGCTACAGACCTATTACTAGTATGGCTAGCAGTGACTGGACTTTTTCCCCCAGCATGACTTGTAGAGGGTGGGTGTGTGCCCCTAGCATAAATTGTAGAGGCTGGGTGATGGTCTTCAACGTGACTTGTAGAGGTTGTCAATCTATCTCCAACATGACTCGCAGAGGTTGGTGATTTCTTCTTCCTATTCTTCCTCTTTCTATTTCATTTAGACTTCTGGTTACTAGTAACTGTACTTTCACCAGAGGTGAGAGAAGGAGGAGGAGAAGAATTTGTTGACGAAGAAACATCAACAGGGTGCCCATGAATTAAGGTGCTTAACTAAGAAGCGTCAAGAAAATTCAATACATTTGGAATGGTACCCAATGAAATCAGTAGTCCCACATTCAACTCAGGAATGTACAAAGTGGCCATCAAAGGGACACCAACGTTTTCGAAGAAAGGAAAAGCATAAGAATCCCCTTGTGAAGGGGTTCCTTGGTTGGTATCATTGGGAACTTTAGCCATGAATATCTTATGCATAGGTTCTCCCTTTTCGGGATCATTCAAGTCCATAACAGTCTCACACACTAACTCTGAAGAACTAGTGTTATCAAAACAACGCCTATAAAGAGGCAGCTCCACATTTCTAAGAGGAAGACTGAAAAGTCCTCTCAACCGGTAGAGTGGGTGGTCTACCACCCTAGGTCAGAGACACAAAGACACAACTGACTAACTCACTATGGAAAACTAGGGAGAACATAGCACACACTAAAATTTCCTAAAGGAAAATCAAGCAAACGACTAACTAGTTGGAAGAATAGTTACGCAAACCAACACTAGAGCAACTTACCAGTGAAAGTACAACTCGGATATAGAAGCACCCTCTAGGTATACTCTACAAAGTGTGGCCCAATGTCTACCCTAGGTACTACGTTATACCCCCATGGTCACCTATGTAAGTCCCTAAAATAAAGGCAACTAGGTTGCCAGCTCGTGAACAATCACCAGGCGGGTACAGTCGACAATCGGGTGGACTGCAATGAGCAGGGTATCAAGCCTGAAACCTATCAAGGGTATCGAAAGAAAGTGTTCTAGAAGACAACTGAGGACCTCGAATGGATGTGATACCCATGAAGCTCCATGGAAAATGTGATCAACGAAATCCCAAGACAAGTCCTCTATATGCGTTCCCCACTACACTTGGTTCGGCTTTGGAGGGGTTATCTCCACTACCTTTCCGGACACAACCTCATGTTTATCCCCTGTGTTAGAGGGGGGTCTTGGATCATTTCCATGTTACTAGACTTCTACACTCCTTAGCACAGACTCATATGTTTGTTTTATAGCCTTGAAAAGTTTCCTCTCCAACCTAAATCAAGGTTCTAGCCTAATCTAGTTGATGGACCCTACAAACATAAAGTCTAGTAAATTTTACTGGCTTGATTTACTCAAAAGGGTATGGTAGTGCAACTGATGGTGTTAAGAGTCTTGCAAAAAATGATGAAACTTATATGAACACTGGAAAAGAATGATTATATTTCTTATTTTTTTCCTTTTGAAATGCTTTTAAAATTAGAAGAAAACACAATGCTATGATAATTTCTTTTTCTTTTTCAAATAAAAATGCAAAGAAAATTCCAGGAAAGAAAGAGATCTAACAAACTAAGTTTTTTTTTTATATTTTCTTCCAATCAAACAAAAATGCAAGCTATGCTAGATACAACCTAGGCTAAAACTACTTATGACAGAGACCGGAAAGAAACAAGAAAAACCTGGGAAGTAAAAACTTGATAGGGAAGAGGATGACTGCCTCCTCAAAATTTTCTAGACAGACACGCAATTGTTACTTCAACAACTAGCATATGCACGCCGACTGCCCAAAGACATGACACGTATGCATGTGTTTAGGCCCACTACAGGTCATGTGTGCCTCTGTTTTTCCTCAAAAAAGGAGGGCAAGCAGCTAAGCTTAGGCAGGGAGTACTGGTATTGAAAACCAGAACCCCTTAAAGGTGCAAAAACTTACTTTGACAAAGAAGAGGAAAGAAAAATTTAGCAAAACAAAGCTAATCCTGAGGTTTTTACCTGACTATGGAATGTTCAATCAAAGACCTAGAAGGACCCAAAATATCTTTGAGAAGGATCACTTCTGTAGGGAAGAGGATGACTGCCTCTTCCTAAGAAGGATTTCCTGGGTTCTCAGACACACAACTAGCACTTCATCAACATGCGTACATACGTGGGATGACTAAAGGTAGGGTGCATGCATATGTGGGTTGTCCCACTATAGGGCATGCATGCCTTTTAAGACTCACAAAAATAGAAAATAAATATTCAGGTAAGCAGAGCAGGGAAGACTGGTATTGAGAACCAGAACCCCTGAACACTGAGACTTCTTGCAGAAACTCAAAAAAGGTAGTAAAACCAATTTCAAAATACCCAATAAAAAATCCCCAAATAACCCTAGAGAGTCCCCAGTATGGTCGCCAATTCTGTTGTGGGTGGGAAATCCCTCCTATGGACTTATCATTTAAGGGTTCTAATCATGCATGCATAAAATTACTGTTTCAAAGGCCTAAACTCTTTCCTATTCTCCTAACACAAAACCCCACATTCATGCAATACAAAGGTGTAAATGAGATTCAATAACTCTACCTTAAGTCCTTTGTTTGACGTCGACCCCTTTTCTTTCACTCACTCTTTGATTGCAAGCCTCCTCCCAAAGCTAACCTGCATTCACACATGAACAAACAAAAAGCTGCGAGCATGCATTTCATATACTAACTGCTGGGTTAGTCGTGACAATATCATAAAATAAATATTCAACTTGAACACATGGTATGGTGGGATGGGAAAAGTATTCCTTTTTGTATTAATATTCAC
>JASDQU010186938.1:3074-37587 GCA_032191745.1 Picea mariana | reverse complement strand
AAACAATTGTAGTTGCAACATGGAACAGTGCAATATTTGTGTAACTTACCCAAGATACATGCACATGCAAAAGTAAAGGGCAAAATCAGATACGGAAAGAGGTACCATTGCCTTGTCATTGTCCGACTCTCCATCCTTTATATGGAGAATATGTTGCGAGCCAAGTTTTATCACCAATGTGATAGTTGTGCCAATGGTTCCGATTGGGTAAATATCACAGCTCTGTGAAAGCTGGCTGATAGTCGATGTTCGAGACGAAACAATATTATGAAAAAACAATGGGAATATTTTCCACAATACTTGTTTCGTTGAGATAAATAATCCGATCACAATCACCATGGTCATATATTGTTTTGGGAAATATATTAAAATTTGTAATGGATATCCCATTACCCAACAATATCTTTTATGCATGTTTCTGGACAAGTTGTATAGGAATACTTAGTGTCACTTAAATCATGGCCTCCTTGTCTGTCATGTCAACACACATAATGGCTCTAGTTTTTTTTTCCTTGTCCAAGTAGGTGCTATAGATGACCATTATGTCCCCGAAGAACACTTGTCCAGTTCGACGGTTGTTCAAGCCCTCTATTGATAGTACTTTGGGTGTTACAACTCTAGACCTGGTGACAATTTTTGAACAGGAAAACTAAAGTGAATGGTAGTGTGCATTTTTTTTTTGTATTCTTCTTTCATTGGTATAAATCTACAAGTACACGCATAGCTTTGATGAACTATGGAACCAGATTTTTTCAACCACACCTCTTAGTCTGTAGAACATGCACTATGTTCGACGTCTCACTTGTACTTGTTGATACTTTTTATGAATTGCAAACGATGCATTGCATATGACATCAACATATTCACCATGCCATATATGAATAAACATCTGAGGATATTTGTCTGGTAAACATACTAAGAGAAGAGCATATGCATCTTTACCTTTGGCCTTGTTGGTCTATTGATGTCTGGGATGACTGACTTCTCATGGCCATGTCACTAGTCCAACTTTTTCTGATGCAAGCATGTGCAGATGAACATCAGGACTAAACAAGCATATTCATTATTAATTGTCCATCAGAAGGACTAAATAAGCGTAAAATTGTATGCATCTGATTTTTTTAACTGGAAAAATATGTAAGAGTAAAAAGGGTGTGAGGTCGAGGCACCACGACCAATCTGTATATCACGGACCCCAGAAGCCAGGGGAGCAATCTTAAACCTGCCATCCTAGCACTTGCAATTGAAAAAGTGGGTAAGTATGGAATAAGGTAGAAGTGTGACCATAGATGTGAAACCGTTAGTCTGCCAACCAACAGACCAAGGCATTTTCGCAAAGACTACTAAGTAGATAAATTAGAAAACAAAAGGGATAATAGAAAATGGAAAACGTAGAAATAGGGAGGGAAGAAAGGGCCATTTCTTCCAAGCCATAATTTTCAATACTAATATTATATGCCCCCATCCCATTTGTATATTTAATTTACCAACACATTTGGTATACCTTTTAGAAGATTGTACCACAAAACCCTATGATGTTGCACATAAAAATTCATCTTCCTATCCAGCCAACTTGTTTCTTCCAAGGTACCTACGCCGAATATGCGATGGACATGAAGGAAAGTTAGTATGAACACAAAAATAAAGAGAAACATTTCTAATTATTCCAATGTAACAACAAGCAGAATACACAGAATATATTATATTTGAAGGAAGAAAAGAAGGGGAAAAAAATAAAAATAAAAAAAGGTGAAAAGAAGAAGAACAAGCACAACAAATATACACATAGTAAATGAAAAAATGAACATTGGAATATGAAATAAGAGCACAAGTATCCACTTCTGTAATTCCTCAGCTACATTCCTGCCAAACAGTTCATCGTCCTCTCCAACCATTCTGTTTGTTTAAATGTAGCAATGTAATGAAAACACAACGGACATGAAGTAGGTTAGGGTGCAGGAATGCATGTAATGAAGATACAATAAACTAGGTGAACACATATACAGATAATAAATGAAATACAAAACAACGTAATATGAAATAATAGTACAAGCATGCACCTTTCTATATCCTCTTCAGGTGATGTAGTCAAGACTTTGTCGTTTTCTCCAGCTATTCTGTTTGTTTGAATGTGGGAACACACAAAATACAATGTAACATGAATGTAAGATGGTATGCACCAGACAACAAGTAATATGTACATACAGTAAAAGAGACTCAACGAATAGTCTAAAATATAGGTAGAAACATGAACCTTTGCGCTTCTCCATCCATAGCTGTGAATGTGTAATTTCTTTTTCCCTGCCCAAAATATATTACAAGCCACAAAATATTATGAAATTGTATGGTTGTAGCTAAACGATTTATGGTTTTCCATGGAAAAGTAAAAAGATATGATTTCATCGATGGAAATACATGTTCTTTATCCTCTACATAGACTATTGTGCCCACGATACAAGATTTTGGTTTTTCATGGCAAACTAACCAGATGTGCTTCCAAACATGGAAATACAATTTTGTAGAATCTTTGTTGTACATATCATATCTCAAGCACAAGACAGATTGTATCATGGGCACACCAGTCTGTGTAAAGGATAAATATCATGTATTTTCATATGGGCACATTTCACCAAACATGGTTTATAAACGCAGCCTGTGTATGCTTTATTTTAACAAAAAAACAATGGACATTGCAATTGCACATGTACTTCTCCAAGTATTTTTCATGCAACTATTTTCTTTCATGCTAGCACTAAAGCACCATCAAAATCTCATAGCAGAACATGTATCAACCTCGCCAAACAGGGAAAATAACACAACTGCATGTTGACTCATGGGTGCAGGGTATGAACATCATAGAGAGGCCAAAAAACAATAATAACCCCCCCAAAAAAAAACAGCTCCAAGCACCACTTTAGGACCACAACCCTGCAAAGTCGAATCAAACAAAAGAAAACAACAAGAACCAAACCAGCGAGAAATAATGAACAGGCCCAATTGCAGCCCCATGGCCCCAAAGAGTAAACCTGATCCAAACAAAGAGAACCAACAACCCACGAAGCAATGAACCAACGAACAAGAAACACCACCGAACCAGTAAACAACATATGTATCTCCAACGATTATGAAATTGCAGACGAAGCACAGAAGCAACTGGAAACATACAATGACAATGCTAGTATAAATAAGCAAACATTCTTACTTCCAAATTGCAAACACTGAACCACAAAAAAGGAACATAAAATGAAACTATGGCATGGAAACTTACTCCCAAACAATGAAAGGTAGAAGCGTAGGTAGAATTATGAACCAAACAACAACAAGCAACAACCGATGAACCAATGAAAAAGAAGCAGTCACTGAACTAGTAAACATTGTATGTAGCTTCAACGATGACGAAATTTCATTTCAAAGATAGAAGAAGGATGAAACATATAATGCCTATTCAACTAGCAGTGGACAACAATATTGTGCAAAATCACTGCAACATTGTGTGGAAAATTTCAAGGAAAAATGTACTCCGAGAAATGTATTTAGATAAACATTTAAGGTTGTCAGGTTGTGTAAGGACCTCACGGTATGCAAACATTTAAATTTTCAGGCCTGTTGGAGGACCTCGCGTCATGTAAACATTTAAGCAATCAGACCTATTCGAGCACCTCAAAAAAAGTGTCAATACATTTCAATACAAATACATGCGACAAAGACGTTATAAACTTCGTAATTCTCAATCACTACAAATCTTGGATATCTAAACATTTCAATATGATTAGTACAAATAAAAACTTATGGATATATTCATGCAACATAAAATTCTAAGACAAACATTCGTACTAATTCCATCATTTATTCCAGCTTAAAGCAATACAAAGGAAACATATATGATTCAAAAATATTTTATATGATAAAAAAGTTTGGATATGTTACGATATAAAACATTGGGAATAGCGAAGCTAGCAATAAGACCTCCAATCTCTTATCCAATCAGATCAATACATATATGGTACATTTTATTATATACAAATCTATGCTATTAGTTCCCTATCTCCAACAATACATATTATGCAAATATTTCTGGTCAAAGGACAAACTAATATGTAGTCAACAATTTATCGATCGCTATAGTCCCTCAATGCCTACAACAGGGACTAATAATAGCACAGGGTTATATCATAGTTTTCACCTATGTTGTACCTCAAGTTTTGAATGGAATTAAACCTTAATAATGTATTAATCCCTCTACATTGTTATTAGTATATTTCCTTCAACCTCAATCCCATTCTATTTGTTTTTTCATAAAGGTTATAAATACCTCGCTCGTCCCCTTCACCGCATAGATACCACCTTTGATCTTCCAATGCTCTTATTACCCATGCTTATCCCAATTATTTCGTATAATCTTATCCATCCTTATCCCATTCATTTCACTTAAAGGGATAGGAAGTTACACAAACTAATTCAATTGTGTAACTGCATCATTTCACATTCATTTTTCTTCCATGAAAATATTAATCGTATATATTGAAAAAATATTAGGGAACCATCTATAGTCTAGGTAGATATAATAATAAAATAAAGTCTATAAAGATGTTTTTTTTTTAAATGAACATTAATAATAACAACTATATAATAATAATAAAATAAACTAGCATCGACCCATCTTAACCTACATTTCTTAAGAACTAATAAGTTTGTGGTTTGTTTTTTTAGATTCTTTTTTATGTTTAATAAGTCCAAGATTAAGATGAGTCTGAGCTCATTTATTATCAATGCTTCAACTTAATTAATGTAATGTTCATGATCTAGAATAGATCATTATATAATTTGTCATCTATTTTGGTAATTTCTAGGTAAAACAAAATAGAGCTTTTGGTTTGTAGGGCCCATTTTATGGCCAAGCCCGCTTTGGCTATTTAGTGTCCAGAATCATCCAGAGCCCATTTGAGGCCTTAAACATATAATTTTGGCATAAAAACTTTGTGATATTGGCTCCCAACCTCTAATTTTTTTCTATAGTTCGAGATATTTTCAATAGTGCAAAGATCCCCTCAATCATAGTTTGTATGCAAAGGTTATGTCTCCTACAAGTTAACATATCTTGTTGACCACCATGGTACCAATTGGATTCCATGTCAGATTCCGTTAATCCCATGTGTAGGGATAACCTTATGTGGAATTTCAATAAGATGCTAAAGGGTCCAAATACCTAACATTGATTAGGGGTTGAGGCATGTAAAAATCCGAACCCTAACCCTAGAAGTATATCTATCTATGTTAAATACTAGGTTATGAACATGACCAATGGATCCATTTCCATTACTTTTGACAGAGTGTGCAAGAGTACACTATTGAGTTCATAAAAATGACCATTATGTTGGTTAAATATACAAATAAATTGAATTTACTCCTCAAGTATTTAGGCTAAACACATGCCATTTACAAAGACAATTAATGCTTTTTAAGCCTAGGACATGTGATAAGGCCTATGTGAAAGCACAATATTTGTAAAATATGGGTAAGATTAAGGGACAACCAAGTGGTTGCAAGTAGAAACACCACCAAGATGCTTCTAATAAGGGTAAGAAAAAGTGGAAAGGAAAGGACAATACGATAATATCCATTGCACATCAGTGAGATGATCTAAACAACCACTATGACAATTGTAATGACTATGGTCACATGGAATATAAGTGTTAGAATATACATCTAGTGTTGAATCCAAAGAACCGTAAGAAGGATGGAAATAGGAATAAAATGTTAGCCATGGATTCAAGCAACCAGGTAGAGAGTAGCTTGAAGATATAGCTTAAAAGATTGTGTGCACCAAAATGAAAAAGGAAGTGAACATAAGTAGCCTCCATCCAAAGGAGGAGATGGAGCTTACTAAACTATTACTATTAAGATCCAAGTCGAGAATACAAAGCTAAATTTTCTATTCAATTTTAGTTCATAGTCCAACCTCATAGCAGAATATCTAGTCAAAAAACTTGGATTTGAAATTCATGACCATCCTCAACCATATCCATTAGGATGGATAAATAAGATTGCAGATCTTAAGGTCACTAAGAAGTGTAAAATCAATCTTTTTATAAGTGAAACTATATTTATGAAGTTGAGGTAGATGTAGTACCTAGAACTTGATGTTTGTTATGTAGTGCTGGAAGCCGCTACATGTATATGAGGGATGCAATATTGATGAAGAGAGAAAACTAATACCACCTTATCAAGGATGGGAATTCCTTCATTATTAATGAAGAAAAAGGTAAACCCAATATGTCAATAAGTGCTAACAAAGCCAATAAAGTGATCAATTATAGTATGGAGTTTGTATTACTCTTTTTAAGATGGAATGGGACAAGAGATGAATCATGAAAGTATAGGAATCTATAGAGGGGTGCACTAAATAGAAGAAAAATCAATAGAAGCATATTTACAAGTGTACAAAGAAGTGCTCTAGGATCCTAAGGGGTTACTACCTAAAAGGGAAGTGGAGCATGATATACAACTGTTTATTGATTCCCTACTACCAAAAATTTCAATGTACAAGAAATCCATCTTGGGAGTAGATGAAGTGATGAAACAATTGTTGTATCTATTGGAGAAGGAGTAATTAGACAAATCCCCTCTCCTTGTGGATAACCTATTATTATAGTAGCCAAGAGAGATGGGACTTGGATCCTAAATGTGTATCAACTATAGAGATTTGGTAAGATCAACCTCAAGAATTGATACCCTCTACCCAATATGGATGAATTTATATATTAGTTATAAAAATTCAATTACTTCACCAAGTTTGATTTCAAATAGAGATACTAATAGTTATGAGTTAAAGAAGACACAACTTAGAATACCTCCTTCAAGACAAGGAAAGGTGTATATGAATTATTGGTAATTCCTTTTTGTATATGTAATGCACTAGAAGACCTGAGGGATAGATCAATTGGTCTAGATCAATACGTGAGTTTATCACGCTTTTTGTTGGTCATGGGTTTGAATTTCTTGTTTCCCCTAGGGTGAGGCCTTGTAAGCAGGGCCTATGATTTACATCACTTACCATCCATGGTGTTGGAATAGGAAAATAATGACACAGCATAATATAGGATCTGAGAGTAGTGGTGGTGTCTGTTGATGGGTCTTAAATCCCTTGATTTCAACAGCAGGAACCAAACCCGCCACCGAGGCCCAATTATACTCTGCATCATTTAAGATGGAATGGTTCTTTGGATCTTGCGATCCGGCCTATTTATCGATGGGATTTTTGTTTTCTTGTGAAGGCTCTCCCTTCAAGTAGGACTGTTCCTTTCTATATTTTTATCTTGGGTGGGATTGGTTTGAGAGACGCAAGCCAACATAAGACAACTTGGCAAGTAACAGGATTGAATTTCAGCTATTGGGAAGAGGTTGAGCTTGGGATAACCCGCTACTCAAACATGCAGACAGTGATTATATACCAAAGGGCCTAGTAATAATACATTAACCAAATGAGCATCCAATTACTGCTTGAGAATATAACTAACAGAAAGAAAAACACATATGTAACCAAGATCATGGCATGAAAAATAATTCATCTACCATAACATTCATCACATAACAACAGAACGATTTATCTTCATCATTAAAGAAAATAACATCAAAACATTGCATTGGATAACTTGACAACATAATTCATTGCTCTTACTTATTTACTACATCATTCTTGGAACAAGATAGGAAGTAATTCTTCTCCAAACTCCAATCACATACATCTAATGAAAATAGCTTGTCTTTGGTCCAAAAGGACTCTCCATTCATAGCATTCTCAAAATAATTATCAACAACCAAAAGGAAATACTTCTTACAACAACCATCCACTTTTCGTTAATCGGTCGATGTCTCTATTTATAATATAAAATTCAATAGAAATTAACGACTAAGTATAGTTTAAACCAAACAAAAAATAGGCACATGGCATGGTCATCCAACAATTCATTTAATAGTTCATCTGGGATGTTTCTTGAAATGGATGACTTTCTTTATATTCAGACTAGCTAATAACAAAATCTTCAGAGGTTTGGGCCCATAGGAACCTGTGTTGTTCCATAGGGAGAGCATATACTCCTCTAATATCCATTGCATGCATTCAATACTTTACCAACTGGAATCTAGTAGTTGCAACATGGTTCGAGTTCTGATCGGGATTTCGTGAATTGTTGTACTTTTCCTAGATTCACATCAGCCAGCTTCACACATTCTTCAGCCTATATCAAGTCTCGTTCGGTGTGTGTCTTGAACACGTTACTTGAGTCGATAATTGATCGGGGCGCTGCACCTGGAGAGCCCAAAATCCTTCATTTGCATCGATTATTAAGCTTCAATGTTCCTTTCGATTCCTTCAGCAAGGCCACATGATGAACTTTGTTCGGTAATCGGGGAGGTTTATTTCTTGCAATTAAGATGGAAGAACTTTTAGAAATTTTAAGCAACCNCTTAGTCATTTAATACTTACATGATCTCAGTCACTCCTTCGAATGACCTGTGATGACCTGGACGAAGTCATCGCTCCTTTGGTTAAAATGAATTTTGTCGACGTATCATGAGGTGGAAAATCAAGTATGGAATCCATGAGCGTTTTAAATCACCATAGTAATTATTTGACCTTTGGTGACAAAAAGAGATGTCGGAGGTGAGCGTTCGCATGTATACTCCCAAAATATTGGACACCATAAAAGGAAAGACGTTAAATGCCCTCAGAATCTGTATTATCAAGCATGTAAAAAATTATTCGTTAAACAACAGAGGTCTGGAGAAAGATCAGAAGAGTCGTACCAGACGCACTCTGTAACTTCGATCGGTGGCATTTACATGCTCTGGATTACATCAGTCAAACAACTATGGTGCGTCAAGTCTTTAAACACCATGTCATGAGGCGTGAGTATTGCACTTGCATGCTATCTTTCACTCCTTTGTTTTTCTTTAAATTATGGGATTTCTTTGGGAAATATTACGCTTATGCTGAGCTTATACTTTATGTAATTCTAGTCTAGTGAATCATCTTGGTAAAGCCCAGCATAGACGTCCTCCATCACCTATAGATGACTGAGTCTCTACACTATTGCATGATGGGATCCCCTCCAAACATGGAATGGGGTTTGCGGGTTAGCCGGAGCACCAGGTCTGAGCCCCAACGTGCCTAGGATTCTTTTCAGTCTGCTTCCCATGTCCTTGAAAGCCCAATAGAAGGTGCAGGTTTTGGCTTGGAGAAGGTGTCGTCATCCTCAACAGAGATTGAAGCTGGAAAGGGTGCGTCTGGGAAAAGTATGCTGGTAAACACGCCTTCTCATGAGAAAAAATTATGGAGAAGAGGAAGGCCTAGGAAAGATTCAAGCAAAGGGGACGAAAAATGCCTTTCGATCAAGATGAAAGTATGTCCATCCCCTGAGGGGACTGTAATGCATACTAATTGGTCGGGGATGGTTGGGACTATTTGTGGAGGAAACAAGAGATGATAGGAAAAAGCACTAGGTCCTCCTATCGAAAGCACAGCTCAGCAATTAGAACGGGCTAATCTTGCGATAACAAAACTCTACCAAGAGAATAGAGAGTTGGGATGTCGATTGGCAGAAAATGAGTAGGAGATACCATCATCGTAGGGTCATGTATTAAGCACAATTTGTCTACAGAGACGACTTCGGGAAGCACAAGATACCATTGTGCAGCTACGCAAGGTGCAACAGACGGTGGAGGTAAAGGATATAGTGCAAGGTGCGAGTATTAACTTGGGAAAAGGTTCATGTGTGGGAGAGGATTAGTGGGTGATCCCATGTCTTTCATCCTCCTGAGCGATGCTTGGATGAATTTCCCTTTTTTCTCTTTTGTTGTAAATATATTTGTGGTTTTACTACAACTGGGCCGGTTGATCGCGACGTCAGAGTGACTTAGTTGTATGTGATGCAAACTTGGTGGGAGCCTTCAATACTAAATATCAAAAGTATTGTTTTTGTATTATGCTTTCTTATGGATATAAATAGAATATTAACCGTGTTTTCTTATCACAAATTATCAGTGGTAGCCAAAGGTGTTCTCAATCTATATTGAAATATCCATTTATCTTTTCAGACCAATCTTAGATTAACAATAGTCCATATGCCTCAAGGATATCCACCACAAAGATGTTGATCACCTGTATGAAATTAGGATGTGTCACTATCTTGATCATCACATATTTGAGTTCTCCCATGACCTTGACCTGGGGTCTGTCCAATTATATGACATGTTTATCACTTTTGAGAGGGATAGCACCCAACTTATTACAAACAACCAAAGGAATTACATTAGAGGATGCCCCAGAATCTACCAAACAATTGTGAAGATTCTTGTTAAAAACTTTGAACGTTAAAAGGAAAGGTGGTACAAAAGTCTTCTCCTTCCTACCTTCTGATTAGGTATTTATGGTTGTCTTGCTTGCCAAATCTATTGAGGATAGATCTTTCTTCTAACAATTTCTTGTAGTCGGGTCTTCTACCGAGCTCAGAGATTGCAATATAAAGTCTTTCTGCTGAGGAATCCTACATATATCCATAACTGATATATTATCCTTTATCTTTTTCAAATCTTTGACTACATTGTAATCGAGTTTGGGAAATTCCTTGGTATGGATGCTTATAGGATTTTCGCCAGGAGAGAAAGGTATTTTCGGGCGATCAGGAGTTAACTTACTTTGTGGGGCCTGAGAAACGTCGGTATTTTTTGAGCAGGGTTGACCTTTACTACATGTCTGTACTACCGAAAATTCCATGGGTTGTTCTTGAGAGTCAAACAAATCATCTTAAGAAATGATTACGTCGGGATCCCATATCAACATGGTTGTGTCTCGTGGTGGATCAACTTCTTCCTGATCGACAATATTCATGGCCAAACTTCTTGACTGTTTGCTCAGTGAGACTTCATCCAGAAAAATGATTGGCCATTAAATTCATGGCATGGACCCACTAAGGGAATTCTCTTTCAGAGTGGTTCTCCTAGTGATAGGTGCAGAAAGAATCAGACGCAACATTCCCTAAGTCAATGTTTAGGTTGGCTGGGGGAGGTTCGATTTCTTTGAAAGGATGGTTTCTTTTAAAGAAAGGCTTATAGGGATTTTGGCCTTGGTTTCCTTCCCCTACACTTCTTTTCATGTCTTTAATCTCATTTGATAGTTTCTTGACCATGTGCTGCAGATCTTCTATATCTCCATTACCCTTCTTGAGAGTTTGTTGAACTGGTTTCCCTGACGGTCTAGTCAAAAGGAGTCCTCACCTAGGAGGGGCATGGATTTCTTTTCTCACTAGAGAGTCTTGGCCCTATTTACATCCTTTCATTTGGATTTCTATCACCTTGGCCTCTTTAAAAGTCTCTACAAAGGTTTTCTTGGTGACTCTTTTAATGAACATGAAAATAGAAGCCGGAAGCGCGTTGGCATAAACCTCAATTTGCAACTCTTGAGTGGGTTTTGCCATGGGATGAAACTTGTTTAATATGGTCATGAATATTTGATTTAAATATTTGACCCTCTCTTTTGGGGTCATGGTGGCTGCGAACAACTCATCCATCAGGGATCCTGTAGTAGTTTCTTCTGCAAATTTGTCTAGAAAATCCTTTTGGAATTTAGTCCTTCTAGTTATAGATCCCATCGACAAATTAAAATACCATGCAGAGGCTGAATTCTTAAACATGTAGGGAAACAGTCTACATACCATGTCCTCATGTTGAAATTTCATAAACCTAATCGCAAGTATGAATTTCTTGATATGATCTTTAGGCAAACCTGAAGTTTTAGGGTCGTACTTGGGAAGTAGGTTTTTCAAGTGCCGGGGAAGATTGTGTACTCATTTAGGGATGACCACGACATCTTCGGCCAACCAAGGCTAGTTGTCTTGAAGTGGAACTTCTCTTTCCTCCTCATGACCATTGTTCCCTTCCATATCTCCGGAGTCGGATTCAAGCTATTATTCTTATGAAAATTCGTTAGGCTCAGGGATGTCACTGGCCGGTGTCTCAAGTATTAGATCAAGAGGTTCTTGGATTTTGGTGATTGTAAAATATATTAAGTCTTTTACAGAGTGTTCGAAAACTTCGTTGGGAGTGCTAACCACTAGCCTTCCTTGTTTGTTTCTCTAAGGGAGTATGGGATTTAAGGACAACATGCCAATTTTTCAGGCGTAGGCTCTGGTGATTCGCCTGAATTGATTCACTTCCTCATGAGGGAGGGCGTAAGGTATTTCAGGGTGAAAAGGTTATTCCTTGAATCGGGGTGAGTTATCTGCTTCGAGAGTACTTAGTAAACCTGGGTTGTCTTTTGGGTGACTATCCATGCATGTGAACCATTACAAATCTGTAGGTTGTTCGAAATGCTATATAACTTATATTTTCAGCCATTCATTCTCAGGCCCTGCTTCTAGCGCCAATTCTTTTGATGGGTCTTAAATCCATTGATTTCAACAGTAGGAACCAACCCTGCCATCGAGGCCCAATTAGACTCTGCAACATTTGAGATGGAATGGTTCTTCGGATCTTGCGATTCGACCTATTTATCGATAGGCTTTGTGTTTTCTTGTGAAGTCTCTCCCTTCAAGTAGGACTATTCCTTTCTGTATTTTTCTCTTGGGTGGGACTGGTTTGAGAGACACAAGCCAACATAATCCAACTTGAAAAGTAAAAATATTGAATTTCAGCTACTAGGAAGAGGCTGAGCTTGGGATAACCCGCTGCTCAAAAATGAAGACAATGATTCTATACCAAAGGGCCTAGTAATAATACATTAACCAAATGAGCATCCAATTTATGCCTGAGAATCTATCTAATAGAAAGAAAAGAACATATGTAACCAAGATCATGGCAAGAAGAATAATTCATCTACCATAACATTCATCACATAACAACAGAATGATTTATCTTCATCATTAAAGCAAAGAACATCAAAACATTGCACCAAATAACTTGACAACATAATCGATTTCTCTTACTTATTTACTGCATCATTCTTGGAACATGATAGGAAGTAATTCTTCTCCAAACTCCAATCACATACATCTGATGAAAATGTCTTGGATTTGGTCTAGAAGGACTTCTCCATTCATAGTAGTCTCAAAATAATTATCAACAACCAAAAGGAAAGAGTTCTTACAAAAACCATCGACCTTTCGTTAATCGGTTGATGTCTCTATTTATAATATAAAATTCAACTGAAATTAACGGCTAAGTATAATTTAAACCAAACAAAAAATCACCATGTGGTGTGGTCATCCAACAGTTTCTTTAACAATTCATCTAGGATGTTTCTTGAAATGGATGACTTTCTTCATGTTCAGACCAGCTGATAAACAAATCTTCATAGGTTTGGGCCCATAGGAACCTGTGTTGTTCCATAGGGGCAACATATACTCCTCTGATATCTACTACATGCATTCAGTACTTTACCAACTGGCATCTAGTAGTTGCAACATGGTTCGAGCTCTGATCGGGTGTTTCGCGAACTATTGTACTCGTCCTAGCTTTGCATCGACTGTCTTCACACATTCTTCAGCCCATAGCAAGTCTTGTTCAGTGTGTGTCTTGAACTCGTTACTTGAGTCGATAACTAATTGGGGCACTGCACTCGGAGAACCCAGAATCCTTCATTTGCGCTGATGATTCAGCTTCGGTGTTCCTTTCGAGTCCTTTGATGAGGCCACGAGATGAACTTTGTTCGGTAATCAAGGATGGTTCTTTCATGCAATTAATACGAAAGAATTTTTAGTGATTTTAAGCAACCTATAATAAGACATAAATAAATTGAAAAGACTAATACGTACCTATGTAGCCCACTAGTCTCAGTCATTTAATACTTACATGATCTCAATCGCTCTTTCAAATGACCTGTGATGACCTGGATGAGGCTGTTGCTCCTTTGGTTAAAATGAATTATGTCAGTGTATCATGGAGTGGCAAATCAAGTACGACATCCATGAGCGTTTTAAATCACTATAGTAATTATTTGACCTTTTGTGATGAAAAGAGATGTCGGAGGCGAGCGTGCGCATGTATACTCGCAAAAGGTTGGAAACCATAAAAGGAAAGCCATTAAATTCCCTCAGAATCTGTATTATTAAGCATGTAAAACATCATTTGTTAAATAACGGAGGTCTGGAGAAAGATAGGAAGAGTCGTACCGGATGTACTCTGTAACATCGATCGACGACGTTTACATGCTCTGGATTACATCCATCAAATAGATGTGGTGCATCGAGTCTTTAAACACCATGTCGCGAGGCACGAGTATTGCACTGGCACACTATGTTTCACTCCTTTGTTTTTCTATAAATTTTGGGAATTCTATGGGAAATCTTATGCTTATGTCGAGCTTATACTTTATGGAATTTTGGTCTAGCAAAATCATCTTGTTTAAGTCCTTTGTAGATGTCCTTCGTCACCTGCAGATGACTGAGTCGCTACGCTGTTGAGTAATGGGATCCCCTCCAAACACGGGACGGGGTCCGTGGGGTAGCCAGAGCGCCAGGTCTGATCCCCAACGTGCCTGGGATTCTTTTTAGTCCACTTTCGATGTCCTTGAAAGCCCAATAGGAGGTCCAAGTTTTGGCTCGGAGAAGGTGTCGGCGTCCTCGTTGGAGATTGATGCTGAAAAGGGTGCGTCTGGGAAAGGTATGCTGGTAAACACACCTTCTCATGAGAAAAAACTACAGAGAAGAGGAAGGCCTAGGAAAGATTCGAGAAAAGTGGAGGAAAACTGCCTTTAGGTCAAGGTGAAAGTACGTCCATCCCCTGATGGGTCTGCGATGCCTACTAATTGGTCGGGGATGGTTGGGACTATTGGTGGAGGAAACAAGAGATGACAGGAAAAAGCACCAGGTCCTCCTATCGAGAGACCAACTTAGCAATTAGCGTAGGCTAATATTGCTATGGCCGAACTCTACCAAGAGAATAGAGAGTTGTGGCATCAGTTGGTGAAAAACGACCAGGAGATACTGTCATCGCAGGGTCATGTAGGAAGCACAGTTTGGCTGCAGAGACAGCTTCGAGAAGAACAATATACCATTGTGGAGCTGTGTGAGGTGCAGTGGACGACGGAGGAAAAGGATACAGTGCAAGGCATGAGTAGTAACTTGGGAAAAGGTTCATGTGTGTTAGAGGCTTAGCAGGTGATCCCGTGCCTTGTATTCTCCTGAGCAACACTTGGATGAATTTCCCTTGTTTCTCTTTTGTTGTAAAGATATTTGTGGTTTTACTGCCACCGGGCTGGTTGGTCGGGATGTCGGAGTGGCTTACTTGTATGTGATGCAAACTTGGCGGGATCCTTCAATACTAAATATCATAAGTATTGTTTTTGTATTATGCTTTCTTATGGATGTAAATAGAATATTAACCATGTTTTATTATCACAAATTATCAGTTTGCACAAATTATCAGATTGCACAAATTATCATATCTTGTAATCATCATTATTGTACTATGGGTTTGTTGATACGTTTCCTTTTGTAAAAATTTTAATATCAATAGATGCTTACGTGGCATTATCAACCCTGGATCATTATAAATATTTAGTTATAAAAGGCATTCGTTGATAAATAATCATCTTACTTGGGACCTCACTCGCATCGAAAACACTTAATAAAAGATCATACACTATGGGTGTCGATACCAGGTGACATTGGGAAAAGAAAAAATGTAAAGTTTTTTCTTTGCGGATTTAAACAT
Source organism: Picea mariana (assembly GCA_032191745.1). NCBI lineage: Eukaryota > Viridiplantae > Streptophyta > Pinopsida > Pinales > Pinaceae > Picea > Picea mariana. The sequence continues at coordinate 21,879 of JASDQU010186938.1, read as the reverse complement.
TGCAATGTCTTTAATGCCAAAAATGTATCTGGGGTCAGAGGTTGGTGGTGTCACTCTTCCTTTCACCCAGTGAATACTATTACACCTTTCTACTGAAAACAAATGGATGGGTCTTTGGTAAAATCCTTATTGAGGTTTATTCGTAGGAAAGAAACGCTCTCATCTGTCGACTCTAATGAAGGTTGCCACTCAACTACTTTGACTTCCCAAATGATTTTCACCACCTTTATCTTTTTTCGATACCAAATTTCTCAGGTGAGTCGAGGAAAATCTTGGGTCGTTGATTCCTTGAGTAGTAAGTAAGTCTCTTTCATAGTTAAGAAGGTTCTTTGTTGTACACAAGAAAATTTTAATCAATTCAATCATGAAACATATCAGATAAGAGAAGGCGTTAGTTTCATACTAAAGTGATAACAGAGGAGCGAATGGTACCCCAAAATATAAATGGTCACATAAGTTTTTAGGGTGTGTTGAGTACTCAACAGTGTCTAAAGACATCGTTGTACTTAAGAACAAATGATCTTCATGATTTAATGCTTTATGAGATCCCACAATGATAGAATGATCCATAAGGATAATATATAAATAGGTTTCGTTATGGAACAAACCAAACAACCATAGGATCACATCAATTGTAAATGTCCATGAAAGGTGGATCTGGAATACAAATATGGATATGGTCAACCATATTTAGTTGTTGGTCGACCCAAAGAATTGTCAAATCCCTTAATCTGACAATGTGAGGTTTACCAAGGAACCCAATGTTCCAACACCCCCCCCCCGTAAACTCATCTTGGAGGAAAATAAATTACAAAGAAAACAACTTTCACCCCTTATTTTGTTATGATTGCAAAATTTGATCAAACATGGTACAATAACACTCCTAAAGAAGTATGAATATTGTCACCATCAACACTAATAGAACATAAGTAATTAAATATTATGAAGGAAATGATCAAATGCAAAAAATATTTTCCAAAACACAGTCTCGGTCGACAATTTGACTAGACAAGAAGACAACACCGACCATTCGATTAGTCGACTAGACAAGAAACACACCAATAAAATCAATCTCTATTAATTCAACAATTTTTATTAATCCAAACAATCTCTATATCATGTACATTCAATATAATCAATAGTACATCTCCAAAAATACAGTTGAACATGGTTTTGTCGGTCTCAGCGAATCCAAATCGACTCAATAAGAAATAGTCGAGTCAACAAAAATGAATTAGTTGGTAAACACATCAATAAATTTAATTAATCACCCTCCCAGAAAAAAATGAGGGATCTACAAAGTTTTGAATTCATGATTTCCATTCCTTCGATGTATATGATAAGGATGATGAATTCATGATTTCCATTCCTTCGATGTATATGATAAGGATGATGGTAGGGCACATATGTTTCTTTTGGATGATCATAGGATGTAGGATTAGGTTTTGGTTCACTTACATGAGTATAAAAACCCGTCATATTGGTGACAATGTCATCTATAAGAAAATTATTAAATTATTGTCATATTGGTGACAATGTCATCTATAACAAAATTATCAAATTATTGCATGTTAGGAACAAGAAACTCATCAAGTTGTTCAACATAATAAATATTGTTCAACATAATAAATAGTAGGTTTCTCTTCTTGCAACTCAATCTAGACTCCACCTACAAAAAATAAAACTTCCTTGGTTTCATCAAGGCGAGGTGTAGGTAGTAAGGAAACAACAACATCATATCCAAAACCTATTTAAGGTGACTTCATCACAAGGGTAATAGGAAAAACAATACCCTATCCATTATTCCCAAGTCCTCCTATGGTATATCCCATCTTGCTCAGTAGTGGGGACCCAATACCTATAGCATGTTTTTCAAAGCCGGGAGAAACAACACAATCATTATTATTCTTACAAACAACTAGAATACAATCAATATTATCAAAGCTATAAGAAGTAATAAGTGATCCCGACAACTCAACAGTAGAAACCTTCTTCTCAACATTCTATAGTTGGCGAACTTCATCTTCAAGGTTTTGTTTACTGTCATGCAATCCTTGAATAATAACATCCTTCTTAGCCAACTATAACAATAAGGCATATCATAATATTGTTTCAAATCCCAATATTCATTAAACATGTGGTTGTTATTTGATTAAAGAGGAGAAACGTCTTCAAAAGTCTCATCAAGAGGCCTATAAGTGGGAAACTTCATCAGTTGGTTAGGAATTCGTCACTTCCAGCTAGTAGATTTCCTCCTTCAAGAAAATATTTTCTAAATGAGAGAGAGATTTAACTTATTCCTGCAGATCATTGAAAAGATCTCATTTATCTCCAAATTCATATAAAAGGTTTTGGAAAATAGTCTCCTTGGTGCTCTCCAAGGAAGAAACCCTCCTTCATTTCTCATCTATAAAAGTCTAAGATAGGGAATCTTCAATCTTCAAATGATTTTTCATCTCTTCATTGTCTCTTTGTTATAGAGAAACAATAGAATTGAATGTAATGACCTTTTGAAGAAGCTTATTAATGACCTTATTTTCATGGATTTCCTGCAATCTTAGACCCATCTTCAGATATACTATTAGTCTAAGAAATAATGGATATCAATAATAATAGAATACAAGAATACAAATGCCTTCAATATCTGTAAGTTGATTGCCTCAAACGTTTTTCAAGAAGATAAATCTTTGGTTTTTTTTAAACAACCAAACATGTTTCCACGAAAAAATATGTTTGAGAATGCATAACCATCGTTGGTCAAAGAAAATTGAGATACCAAACTCAAAGGAATGTGTCAACCACAAGGTGTAAGTTGACCATAGGAGTGAGTCGACCTCAATCAAAGAAAAATAAATCTTGCAAACAGTGGTTCGGAAAAAAAAGAGTGGGCTGAACAAAAGAGGCAATTTGAATTCAATCAAGGAGAAATGTAGGATATTCAAACTTGGAATTAATGGTGAACTCATAATGCACAATAACTAGATATAGGAAATCCATATGCATCTTTCTTCAGCTAATTATCTACTAGAAAATGTAAATTCAAGTCGAGACACAAAAAAAAAATAACGACATGTGACATTAGTCCATAAACTTGGTTAGATCACTGGCTGGATTACCATTACATGGAATATCCTTCAGTCGTTGTGTCTCTAGTCAATCCATACTCTTTTAATTTAAAGTTCAAATAGTTGACGAAAAATGAGTCAAAAAAATTGTGGGAAAAAGCAATGGCATACACAAGAAGTTGCTAGACAACAAAAGGTTTGGTTGAATCATTGTTTCGAGATTGTTATTTGAGTCAAGAAGAGACATGGCATCAATAAATCCTTATTCCTTTTAGTTTAGTTGATGAGATAGAATTTTGGTCGAGGAAGGCTAAGTCGACACCCATTTGAAAGGTAAGTTCGGTCAAGATGCAAGAAGAATTTGGCCGAGTCAAGAAAAAAAAGAGGTAGGTCGGTCGATGTGAAAGAAAACAGTCGAAGGGTTTAGTCAAACCATAGTTGTTGGAATCTCCTCGCATAGATTTGAAACCTAGTTTACCAAGAAAACAATCAACCTGGTTTAAGCATTCACTTTGAGTGTAGGAAAACAACCATCATGCTTCAATGCTAGGTCTAAAAATTGACTCACCCAACCAGCAAAAGATGGAACAAAAAAAATAATTTGTTGAGTCTCTTAATCATCGGTAAAGAAAACTTGAGAAATCTCTATTCGATTCATAGGTATAAATCCCTAGACGAGTTTAAACAACTATAATACAACACAGCAGATCCTAATTGCGGAAAAAAGTTAGGACATCATGCCGATAATGATCAGAGACAAATTCCACTTGTATTGATCGAATGGAAGAGTCGCATGCTCAAAAAGATCAATATTTAATGGATTCACCACTAACTCAACCTCATTCATGTTTTATCTACGAACCCTAGATCACAAACTCAACAACTTTGATACCATGTTGGGACAAGAAAGCAACCGCAAAGGAGAACAAAGTATCTGAAAGCATTAGTGGCATCTAAAGACACCATTGCACTAAAGAACACATGATATTCATTATCCCATAGTTTATGAGATCCCACAATGACAAAATGATCCATAAGGATCATCTATAATTATGTTTGGTTATGGATCAAACCAAATAACCACATGATTGCTCAATTGTAACTGTCCATGAAAAGTGGATTTGGAATTCGAATGTGGATAGGGTCAACCCTATTTAGTCGGAATTTGACCCAAATAATGGTCAAATCTCTTAATTTGACAAGGAGAGGTTTACTAAGGAACCCAATGTTCCAACACATGGAACATGGCTAAGTATTGAAAGAATTTTCCACGAGTACATTTCTTTGGAAACAAATATGTAATGCACTAGCTACATTTATGTGTTTCATGGATGATGTATTGTGCCCCTTTCTAGATTCATTTTTAATAGTGTATAGGTTATATATTGTTTTATATCTCAACATGGGAAGAGAGTATGCCACATATCATACAAGTGTTAGATTGAAAAAGCATGAATTTCTAGAAAACCATAAGAAATGTCAATTTTCTCAACAATCATGGTGTATCTAGAGTATGGGATCGATGAAGGGGAACTCAATATATCTCTCAAAAATATAGATTTCATCCTCAAGTGGAAAACTCCTATTGATGTCATTGACATTAGAATATTTTTTATGGAAACATAGTACCTATGAAATTTTATGGAATCCTTTTCAACTATCGCTACACCACTCCATGCCATAATAGGTAGCGCCAAGAGTTTCCAATGAGGAAATAATTAGGAGAAATATTTTGATGAGATAAAAAGGGATATTAGTCAAGCACTAGTTCTTACATTTCCTAATTTTTAGAATCCTTTTGAAGTGGAGGAATATGTAAGTGGGTTTTTTATGGGAGTGGTTTTAATGGGAGAGGTAAGACATTATGCTATCATTCTAAAATGTTTCATGATGGAGTTATGAACTACCCGAAATATGAAAAGGATATCTATGGTCTATCTCTATATATTAAGAAATGGAAGCACTATCCAATGGGTGAGGATACCATCATCCACACTAATCACAAACCACTCTTGTATTTAAAAGCCCAGAGTAAGCTTTAACAAATTAGACACTATAAGTATATGATATTTTTACAAAAATTTCATATAATCATCAAACATAAGAAGGGGAAATCTAATCAGTTGTAATACATGCTTTCAAGGCTACCCACATCGAATATCACATCTTTGAGAACTCTTTATACACATGTATTATTTCATCCATGATGCATAAAAAGAGGCATACATAGAACATGATGAGTTTAATGAGGTATTTTAGTAGCTACAGGTCCAATTTCATGTAGAATGGGGTGATGGTAAGGTTAAATATGATATCCAATATGATTTTCTCTACAAGATATATAATCTTTATGTTCCTAAAGGTGAAAGTTTGAACCTCGTTAGAGAGGCTCACATCTCCAAAGTTGTAGGGAAATTTGGTGTTTGGAAGATGGTTGCAAACTTATAAAGATATATGTATTGTCCTATAATGAAAGAAGATGTACCTTGATTTATTAGATAATGCATACTTTGTTCTATTAACAAGCATAGTAATAGAAATAAATGTTTATACCATCCCCTAATTGTACCTACTAGACCACAGGAGAGAATCTCCGAATTTTGTGGATGGTTTTCCAAGAACAAGGAAGGGACATGACTATTGTTTTTGTGGTAGTTGATAGGTTTAAAAATATTTTCATTTGCATGCCTTGTAAAAACACCATCAAGGGACAACATGCAACAAATATTTTCTTTGACAAGTTTGGTCTGCACTTTGGGATACCAAAGAGCATCATCTTAGATATATATACTATACTTGTCAATACCTTTTGAAATACACTTTGTGATCCGAATTGGATTATTACATTATTTTTCATATATCTCGATTATTTTAGAGTGGAAAAAAATGGAGGAATCATCTTATAGGGTCATTTTAATGGTATGTCCTAGTTTGGAAAATTAGGGTTTGAAACCTTTCAGAGCCATTTTGAGGAATGAAACATATTTTTTTGGGTCAAATATTTCTCAACATTAGCTAATACCTCTTAACACTATTCTATACATCAACACCTTTCCAATGGTGCAAACATTGTTTCAATCAAAGATCCCATGAAACATTTATCCCTCCCATAAGTCTATCTACCATATTGACCACCATGGTATGAGAGGATGCCACATAAGCCCCGATTACTCACACATATGGGGATAACCATGTATGTACTTTCAAGAATATTTGTATTAGAGTACACCACCAAGTTAAATACCAAGTTGCTAGGAGGAGAAGGGGTTCCATTATTTAGCATTGTATTTGTTTCATAGTTGAGAAGAGCACTCAGGAGTGGTATTCAGAGAGAATAATAGAGGACAAGATACTTTGTAGAATCCATACATGCCACAGTGTCAAAGGAATGTCCACAAAAAGTTTCTCTTTCTTTGTACTTTCTTTTGAAGAAAAGAGAGTAGAGCGACCTCACCTTCTAGCTGGGTTTTCTCCAATATTGGGTGACCCAAGTTATATATTGTGTTTATATGTGGATGGTGTGTGAGTATTTATTTATGTTATATGTTTTTCACATTTCATCTATTTCATATATTTTAAGAATAAAATTAGTAATTAAAGAATATGATATCTAAAGGAAACTAACCTTCACAGTAGAGATTTCATTATTTTACTAGATCTATTATGACAAACTATCTAGTATAATATTCATGATAGTTTACAGATCATATTGGTATCATATAAGGTTTTCTTTGGGTATATGTGGAGATTTGTAGGGATCCAGAAATATGTTTAAGAAGAAAGTCACAGAACCCTAGCCATGGCCATTGAGTCTATTCATAACAACCCTCGAGATTCAATAGAGGAGATATTTTCTAGGATAGAAAAATAATCCATTGACATATATCACAATGTGTCCCTCCTCATCGTGTCTCTAGAAAGAAAACTTGGACCACTTGGAGAATTTGGAGGCTCGAACTTAGATATCGAATCAGACAGGAAACTCGGGGATAACAAAGACCTAGAAAATGAGTCGTATAAATAACCCGAGAAAGAGTAGTCTAGTTACAGTACCATGAACCCTTCACAGTATTTATTCAATATGGAAGAAAATGTGGACAAAAATCCATACCAAGGTGAGATCTATGCATTAAATTTAAATCATTAGTTGTAGCAACTAGAATTTTATTTCAACGTTCACCATATAAATGAAGAACAAAATAAATCATTTACCAGACTGAAGTTAGAGGGACATGTGTTAACCTATTGGGAAAACCATACGTAAACACTTAGGGTGAAGGGTGATCTACTAGTAACTAGGTGGGATGACTTCAAAACCCTCACCAATTCCCAATTATACCTTATCGAGTATGTAGAGGATTGATGGATCTAGTGGCACTACTTTAGGTAGAAGCAAGGGAAAAGTGTATTAGAGTACACCACCAAGTTTATAAATATTTCCATCATGTTGCGTATATCTCCCAAGAACTGATATTTACTCCTCAAGTAATTTGGGGGTATACATATCCATTTACAAAAGAAAATGATGTTTTTCAAGCCAAGGACAATGGATGAGGCATGTGTACATGAACAATATTTGGAAAATATATGCCACATGAAAGGGAATCCAAGAAGTTCTAATAAGAGAGAGAAACATGGATATTACAAAGAGTGGAAGAAGAAGAAGTGGAAAGAGGGAAATCATAAGAAAACGATAATCACTGCACATCAATGTGAGGATCCTAGCAACCATTGTAACCATTGCAATATTCAAGGGAAAACTGAACGAAATTGATGAAAACTACATCCAGAGTTGAGCTCGAGGAACCATAAGAAGGATGCAAATTTAAAGAATCTTTTAGCCACATATTCAAGTAATCAGGATGAAAGAAGCTCTAACGTGGATGAGAATATTATCTGCACATCAATGCATAAGGAGGTGAATCTGACTAGCATTTTGATACCCTCTTCCAATTTGGTTAATAGAATAATATCACATCTGGTCAGAAATCTTGGATTTGAGGTTCTTGATCATCCTATACCATATCCATTGGGATGGGTAAACAAGAATGCAAAGATCAAGGTAATGAAATGATGTAATATTATGTCTTCTGTAAGTGTTGATTTTATTGATGAAGTGGAATTCAATGTAGTACCCCTTGATGTATGTAGATTAGTTTTTGGAAGCCCCTATATGTATATGAAGTGTGCAATATTCATGTGGAGATCCAACTAGTACCAAATAATCAAGGATGGGGATTCCTACATCATCAATGCACAAAAAGACAAGTAAAATATCTCACTGGTAAGTCCCAACCAATCCAAAAAGTTGATTAGTTCTAGTAAGAAACGTGTTTTACTTTTCTTAAGAGAAAATAAAACTAAGGATGATTTGATAAGAGTAAAGTCATCCCTAGAGGGGTGTACTAAAGAGTATAAACATCAATTGGAGGAGTTGATATAGGTATGTAGAGGGGTGTTCTAAGAGCCTAAAAGGATACCATCTAAGAGGGAAGTGGAGAACAAAATAGAGTTATTTCTACACTCCCCATTTTGAAATATTGGGATATATAGACAACCCATCCTAGAAGAAAATGAAGTGAAGAAGCAGTTGCAACAACTTTTGGAGCAGGGTGTCATTCAACCGATCACCTCACCTCATGGGTCACCTGTCATAATTGTACCAAATAAGGATGGGACTTGGAGAATTTGTATTGACTACAAAGCATTGAACAATATTACACTAAAAAATTGGCAACCTCTACCCTCGATCGATGACCTATTAGATCAATTGCAACATGCAAAATATTTCTCCAAGTTGGATCTCAAATTGGGATACCGCTAGGTACCTGTCAAGGAAGAAGACACCTATAAAACTTCCTTCAAGACAAGGAAATGTTTGTATGAATGGTTTTTCATGACATTTGGTTTATGTAATTCACCAACGTCATTTATGATACTGATGAATGATGTATTACACCCATATCTCGATTCATTTTTTAAAGTATATTTGGATGATATATTAGTTTCTAGTGATACTTGGGAGGAGTGAATATCACATCTCATGCATGTGTTATAGACTATGAAGAAGGGTGAAATACTAACTAACCTCAAGAAATATGAGTTTTCTCAGCATTATTTGGTGTATTTGGGGTATGTGATTGGTGGAGGGGAGCTCAACATATATCCCACAAAGATTGAGGCCATCATGAAATGACCAGTTCCTATAATTTTCACTAAAGTTAGGCTTTTTTTGGGGAATCAAAGTACTTGTAAAAGCTCATAGCTTCATTTTCAGTAGTATTTGCACCACTCCACACCATAAGAATGAGTAGAAGATTTTCTAGTGGGAGAATAACCAAAGGAAGGATTTCAATGAGATGAAAAGAATGATTAGTGAAGCACCACTTCTTGCATTACCAAACTTGTAAAATCCTTTTCTAGTGGAGAAATATGCAAGTGGGTATGCCATGGGAGCAATTTTGATGCAACGAGGAAGGTTTGTGTGCTATCATTCTAAAATATTTCATGGTGTTATTCTCAACTAGATAGTATATGAAAATAAACTATATGATATGGTTCAAGTTTTCAAGAAGTAGAAACACTATTTGATGGGAAAGGAAACCATAATCCACATAGATCACCAACCACTATAACATTTGTAGGCCTAGAATAAGCTACAAAAAACCAAAGATTACAAGTGGATGGGGTTTTTACTACAGTTTCATATAGTAATTAAGTATAAGAAGGGCACCGCAAACAATTTTGCAGACATGATTTCAACGCCACCCACATCCAATATTGTATCTTTGGGAACTCTGATGGATATGGAGCCCTTTACCCATGATGCATATAGAGGGGCATACATAAGAGATAAGGATTTCAAGTAGGTGTTTCAGTAGCTACAATACCAAATTATTATAAGATAAGGTGAAAACAAGGCTCACTATCATTTTCAAAATGGGTTACTCTAAAATATCAACAATATCTATGTGCCTAGAGGTGATCGATTGTAGCTTAACAGAGAGGCTCATGCCTCCAAGGTTGCAGGATAATTTGGTGTTGGGAAAACAATTTCAAAAGTATAAAGGTATGCATACTAGTCTAAAGTGAAATGATATGTAGCACAGTGTATTATAGGATGTATACTTTGTCTTACCAACCGTCCCAGTAACATGAAGAAAATTATATACCATCCCTTACTTGTACCCACTTGACCTTGGGAAAGGATTTCCATGGATTTTTAGGGGGGTTTACTAACAATGAAGAAGGGACATGACTATATATTTGTAGTAGTTGACAATTTCAACATGATTTTCATTCTAATGCCTTGTAAAAAAACTATCAAAGGACAAGAAGCAATAAACATGTTCTTTGAACAAGTCTGGGTGGACTTTGGGATACCAAGGAGCATTATCTTAGACATAGATGCCATATTTCTAAGTACATTTTTTACTACATTGTGGGAGAAGATGGCCACTAAGTTGATGATATATACAACATTCTAGCCATAGATATGTGTGAATATAGAATTATTCAATAAGACATTGGTGTATATTTTGAAGGGTTACAATCAAAAGAATATGAATACTTGAGATGAAAATATGATTTATATACAACTCTCTTATAACAGAGTAGTCCACACTTCTACTGGTAAGTCACCTTTTTGAACTTGCTTTGGATATTTTCCAACTTCACCCTTGGATGTTGCATATGGATAGCAAGGAGGAGTGAGGGAGGGCCTCACAAAAGATGCATTGAGAGTAGAAAAAAATGTTGATAAGATTAGGAAAATACATTTGCAAGTACAGGATATGCTAAAGAAGTCAGAAGAAAAATACAAGGAAGGTCATGATCAACATGGAATTGAGAAGTCATTCAAAGTGGGAGACAAGGTATGGTTACATATAAACAAGGAAATACTATAGGGTCCTTTTAATAAGATTAATGATTTTCATTATAAACCTTTCTAGATATTGGAGAAGGTGGGAGATAATGCCTATAGACTTAGTCTACCCCCATACATGCACATTTACGCAATAGGGAATGTGGATAATATCAAACTCTACAAGCCTTGTATATTGGATTAGGAGGAGAAGAAATTCCTACCTTCCTATTGACAAGTGGAAAAAATGCTCTAACAACAGGGGATAATCACCCAATCAAGGCCCCAATTAGGCCTATACTCATTTAGTGTGGTGATGTCCACTAATATGTGGGCCCTATTTCCACTAAATTTATTTCTCTTCGAAAGGAGAATTTCATTAAGGATTTCCTAAATCCTAAATGAAATCTTATTTAATTAAATGCAAATGCAATCATATATCTAATACTAATCTAACAATGATAAAGGGATCGATTACATTCATGTAATTCATTGCTAGAAAATAAGAATAAATTCATTATTCTTCTAGCATAAGTCACACAACATATTCCAGTAACTTGAGAATAAATTCCACATAAAAATGATATTAGAATATGTCCCTGCAATCAAATTCACAACCATATCATCATATTTCATTAAGCAATATCAATAATGAATATAACTTGAAAACATAATTTACAAGAATGCACAATAAGACAAAATGATCATGAATTAGATTTTACTTGAATATAATCTTCCGAATAAATTACTTAGTCTATGATGCAAGAAAAATATTCCAACCTTCAAATATCTATTTGAAGCAGATAATGGTATATGTTAGGGAGCTAACCTCCCTAACCCCTCACGTAGGTAGAATAATATGTGTTATATGTAATAAAGTCTGACATTAGTAAATAAGGCCTTTATAATAATGTGAATAAGTCCAATGTAAGATGAATCAATAGAATCCTCTGCTTCTATAAATATCTTCCTCTAGAATTTTCTTTAGAAGATAGAACTAGTATAAATAAGAGTACAAGGCATGGGGAAGTTTCGTCTTGAGAATTATTGTTTTAGATCTCTTCTTTGTTGGAGGTTGTGCCCTTGAAGAGGCAAGTGAACCTGGATTTCTATAAATAAAGGTATCATTTATGGTGTTATTATTCTCTATATTTTGTTGTTCCAATGGTATTTGTCATAATATTTATGTTTCTTCTTTATATAATACATTTCATACCTTACAAGTGGTATTATAGCACTTTCCTCTACAAAAATTGTGGGAATGTTTTTTAAGTTAGAGATGTGTATTTTTGATGTCCTTAAAGAACAAATATCTATCATTTAGTAGGTAAAACTATGACTTGATAAGACTGCATGCATGAAATACATACAATTTTATATGTTACTCAAAACAAGTATTTAAACCTTGTTGGAAACCTATGTAACCTCTGTTGGTACCCATTTGAGTAGTACCACATCATAAATAATTTGTACATGGACATAAATCTCACTTACAAAAAGGTATAGAGGGATTTCCCTAGGTCTCCTAAAATAAGTTATAGATCATCTTGTCGACTTCCTAACTGTTATAGTGACACCAAGAATGACACTCGGGAAGAATACTCTCTAGTACCTTTGTAATTAGGTAGTACAAATAAGGGTACAGTCGAGCCTTCTTTGTTAGTGCCATGGAATATTAGGATGATTACTACTGTTCAAAATCACATGTATATCAAATATATTTATCATAGGAAAAGCCATTGTTTGTAGGAACCTTTCCGATGAAGCTTATTGAACATTAGTTTTTTTTCTCAGAATGTCTTTCTTAAATTCTATTAAATATGCAATATGGGCCTTAGGTCATTCTTGATGTTGACAAAGTATTATAATTAATACATGCACCAAGACTCATTTCTTGTTGATCAAGAAAACGGGTCACTCAAACACTTTGATCGTAGAGATTAATAGTCATAATTATGCCAAAGTAGGGGCCACAATGATGGACTTCGAAGGTGTTGATAAAAAAAATTGTCTTACATTTTTTAAGTCAACCTCACAAGCATAAATCCCCCTGCATTTTTAAATAGGTGGTACTCCTCTATTTCAAATAAAATACAAGAACATAAAAATTCCCGAGAAAGTGCCAAGATTATTCTTGAAACAAATATTCACATGCAAAGGATACCCTAGAAAGGATTAGGTATCTTGTTGAAACCAAATATTTAGAGTATGTTACTAGATTTATAAACCAAAAGAGTATGCATTGAAATAGGATGAAATTTCCATCATAACATTCATCAAAGTAGAACAAAATATTCAACAAAACGGAAAGGAAAATATGCACCACATATAACATATAACTCTAAGTTATCATTCAATTAAAACCAAAAAATATTTTGATAGACACACATCTAAAATCTCATGCTTAAATTCAAATTCTTGAGAAATCAATAATGTTATGTCCCAAACTAGTTCTCTTGAAACGTCAAAAAATAATAGATGTCTTTAAATAAAGTGGCGGTAATGTCTTAGGTTACAAATAAAATAGAATTCATTTTTCCTTGAAACAAGACTACGATACCCCCCCGAAGACCATAAAATGAAAGAAAGACCTGGAAAAAAACAGAAAAAAAACAAGAAAGGGTTAGCATTACATTTCACAAGATGTTGGGAATAGAAAAGGAAAAATGAAAAAGGATTGAAGAAGAAAGATGGTAAGGGAAATAATAAGGTTTCTACTTGACTTACTGTGATGGAAATATTTGAACCCTTTACTTGCTTGTTGAGGCTTTCTTTATAGATGGTTGTTGTTGTGTTGGAGGTTGTAGCATCCCTAGCCCCAAGATTGGCCATGCCACAGATGTTTTTTTCTCTGGTACCACAATGTAGTGTTCCCCATTAGCAATAGGCTCTTAATTATCTTTGATACCATTTATTACTTAATACACCCTGCATATGAAACAAATATGCAGTACTAACAACATATAATTTATGCATAAATATGTACAATTAAAGCATACAAAATTATCATAACATACACATGGTAATCGACATATAAAACAAAAATTATATTTTGTTGTAAATCACTAACTACATGCATACCTCAAACATTCCTCCCATCCATAGACTACAATGCTCATAATCTCTCATCAGTGAGTCACCCTAAGATGGGGTTATGACTCCACAAGGGTAAAGGTTCTCTCACCAATCCCATTGAGGTCATACAACACTAAAAAAATAGGACAATTCCAATTGTACCAACTCTAGAAGCAGTTCCACCTCACAACATCTCATTCCCCACAACTTATCCCACCCCAAGAAGTGTACCCCTTCTTTTCTCAATAGTCCTTTGGCTGTCCCACTTTCCTTCAAGAAAATCAACAACATGTTGAATATGAAGTATCAAAGCGCTATGGAACTGGTAACACAAGAATACCCTCAAATCATTATGGCACTGACCATCCCAACACACAAGAAAACTTATTCCTAGAAATTCTCTCACCTAGAGAGAATGCTTCACAAGCCTAACAACCTACTTCTTCCAACCCAAACCACCAAGGATTTATACGGTAATCAAATCTCCATATCTCCGCTCTCTAATAATGGTGATAATGATAGAAAACATGAATGAATGACCAAGAATGAATGAGAATTACACTAATTCCCCACATTATATATGCATGTTCCCATTTTGATACTTGGAACTCAAGGAACTAACTTGTCCCTCATTTATAATTCATTCCTTCACCTAGGAAATTAGGATAAAAACATTTCATAAGACTTTAGGACTTGGGAATATTATTATAATATTCCCCTCACTTGAGCCCTCTTTACTTAGCCCCTCTTCCTTAACCTCTTATCCCCCTTTCCCTCTTGTGGATTCCTAACCCCCATACTCTTTCATTTGACTTGGCTTGCAACAATGATGTGTTTTATTAATATAATTGAGTGTGATTACATATCACATTTTCTAGGCTTGTTGTCCTTTCATCTCATAGGCTCTTAGTCTAATTCACACGGGCACTCTGGCCCAAAACATCTTAGCTCACCATCCTATAAATCATATGTACATTTACATTTGGGGTTAATCCCATGGTATTGAATTCCCCCCCCCCCTTATTTATGGAATGTCCTTAGTGCATTGTATACACATGCACAATTAAAATTCTTCAAAAATCTCTAGAAATGTGCATGTATCCTTCTTGCATGGCATCCTCATGCTCCCATGTCGCATCTTCAGGATTGAAATTTGTCCATTGGACCTCACTCACTCCATGCCTTTTTCATTGAGACATGTTTCCTTCTAGTTCTCTTCTTTCCAAGTGCCTGATTCATGTCTTTATACTTTAGTTGAGATTCTTTTTCTCTATTCCACAAAGCTACTTCGGGAAAGAATTCAGCTCATTGTTCTTTCTAAAACACCCTCATGATTATAGCCACCATTCCATATGAATTATTGAGTTTCCTCTTCGTTGATGCACTCACCCTTATAGGCCCAAACATCCCTTCACTGCTATACATTCCTTCAATGATCCATCTTGTAAAGGATTTCACACACAAGGAGAGCACCAACTTGTTACCAGAACCCCACTAAGGGTCTACACTCTATGGAAATCATAAGGATCTGGTGTCCCAATAGTATCCTTTCTTCCCAAGCATTCCAAATTTAGTAGCCATATTCTCAACTATATAACATATTCATCTGTATTTAGGAGTGGAACAAATTGATTAACTTATTGAATACAATCAACAAAGATATATGAAGAACAATACATATATCCATTGAACAATATATCTACTGAATAAATGAAATAGGATGAAACTGTAAAAATGCAAAACTAAAACACTTGCTTGAATGGTGGTAGCTATCTCTAATAAGAGAAGTAGATGCTACACACATCCGTTTGAGCAAAATGATTACAATGAGGCTCTAGAGGCCTTTTTAATTGAATTCCAAAATGATGCAGCCCCCCTACTCCCCCATAGGGCTACACGACCTCCCTGTCAAGGATCTCCAATTCTTGAGTCAAATGACTTTCTGAAACCTTAATTTTCTCATTCTGTGTCTAAACACAGGCCCTTTCGGCTTCTTGGTGTAGGTCTTATGGTACCCATAGCCTTCCCTTTTGCTCTCCTATGAAATATCAGAGTACTGGGCATTAGATCCTTTTTCTGATAAGCCCTCTCTTGATTTGAACTTAGGTGGCGACCTCACGCGACCACGCGATTGTGGGAGCGGCCAAAAGTGGTTTGAATCAAAATACTTTTCGGCCTGCAATTCTCCTCGAGCCTCCATGTGTCCTCTTGCCAAAACCATGGTCTGGATTGCAACCCACCCTCAACGTTTTAAATTACATGCAACTCCTTTCCCCGTAATGCTACCAGACCGTTGATTTCCCAATCTTGACGGTATTGTATGAACTGACAGTTCAGATATTCCCTTTCCCAATCCATGGAACATATCTTCCCCTCCTAGATCAATGGATGGGATCTATTCATGATTCCAGACTTCGGGGTTTTGAAATCTCAAACCTTTCTTTCTTTCATACTTCAATCTTCTAGAGCTGACGATCCACAGACACCTATCCTGCTCAATCAACGGTCTTTCTTCTACTTTGGGTGTTTTACCTTTCAACTTAGATCAATGGTCATGTGACCCTGTCTCGATCAACGATCTATATTTTCTTTGGGTCTTCAGACTTCTGAGATATCAAATCTCAAACTTCACCCTTTTTTCCCACTGGCTTTTATCTAAAGGATATAATCCACGACATTGTCCTTCTAGGATCAACGACTACGATCAATTTGTGTCTCCGGACTTCGGAATTCTCAACTCTCAAATTTCTCTCCCCTTGAAGTATGTGTAATTCTATCGCATGTCCAATTGATCTGACAATCGAGGATCATTTCAGGTCTTTATCCGGAGTCCACAGATTTATTCCACGTCTCCCTTTATCTAAAGGTCAATAATTTCTTTGGGTATTTACCCGTATCTCATAGATATATGCCACGTCTCTCCCGATATTTGATGGCTCAGATTCACTTTTGGTGATTGGATGCCTGAGATTTACTTCAGACATTCTGATGGCTCAGATCTACTTCAGTTGATCGAATGGTTGAGATTCACTTTAGATTTCCGGCTCTTTGGGCTTCAAAAATCTTAGTTCTCAAACCTTGGTGAGTCCTCTCTCCTGAGTGTGCGAAGCACTAAGGCTCGTGCACCTTGTTATGATCAGACGGGTGTTGATCTCTTGCACTGTGATCCAATGGGCAATGTTTCTCCTAGTCCTAAGCTTCTGATCTCTTATAACTTAGAATATTTCTCAGTCTTCAAAGCTTCTGACCTTTTCTCCTCCTACGAGTCTGACTCTTAGATCTCATCAACACTTATGAAAAGTGATATACCTTCTGATCTTAATCCTTAAAGGATTTTGATTTCCCATGCACTCCTTGCATTCGGGGATTTTGATAACTTAGTTCGAAGGATTTCTTGAAAATAAATTCTTCTCACCCACCTGGCATTCCTCTATTCTGGTTCTTTGACGCTTGATCACATCTTGATGTTGTGCACTCCTTGCACCTGGTATAAGTTTCCTTTGTTCTCTCTAAACTCCTTTGAGTCAATCTAAGACTCAATTGATGCACTCCTTGCGTTCGAGATACACACCTTGCATACGAGTTTTAGAAGAGAAACAATTGAAACTTATCCAGTTTCGTCACGAACTCATATGATCAACTTCGCAAATAGTCATACATGAATGAAATGAGATAAACGACATACACAGAATGTAACATTCATTCAATCACACATTAAAATGAACACAGTTCAAGATTTGGGACAATTCTTTCTGTTCTATTCATTCATGAAACAAATTACATAATATTTTAGTTCTCCACTGCGTCTTTCTTCTACTCTATTCTTATCTATTGATCTATATCTTCCTATATCATCCTCTTTTACAATGTAACAACAAACTATCTAAGGACTGGCTCCACGAGCTCTCTTTTACTGTCTGCAACCTATCCTATCAACTCTTAGTGGTTACCTACTTTGTCCTGTTACAATAACTAACAGTTACTACTAGATAAGAGTCAACACTCTATATATAAAACTCCTTACAGTCTTATAAGACTTTACAAACACGACATATTTAAACATGTTGTTTTAAAAATATCTCAACAACTCAATTTACTTCTGAGTTAAATGTTGATTTGAAACTCTGTCATGTTGAGATGCCATATATTTGCCTCCATGCTTGCATCTTTGACTTTGAAGGTGATGATCCTACATCATAATCCTCTGGTTAAAATTTTCAAGGACTCCTGTCGATGAGCTCCTACATTTTTTTTCCATTCTTCAAATTTCAGGTTCTATGACCCAACTTGAATCTTCCACTAGATGATCTTTCCACTTCACTAAGTATTCAGGATATGTCTTCCTCCTGGTCTTCTTTCCATCTCTTTGTTCAATGATTTTCTCCATCTGAGGCTTTTCTGCTGTGGGAAATTGTTTTTCCCACTGAACTTCCCTCTGATCATCTGATTCTCCTGCCTCATCTCTCCTGTAAGGGTACAGGTTTGCAACATTGAATATCAATGATATCCCAACATTGTCTGGCAACTCAATTTCATAAGCATTGGTTGCGAATTTTCTGAGAATCTTGCATGGTCCTATCTTCTTCCTCTTCAACTTGTTATATGTTCCCCGTGGAAAACTTTCTTTTCTCAAATGAGATAAGACTTCATCTCCTACCTCAAATTGAACTTCTCTCCTCTTTTGATCGACTCTGTTCTTATATTTCAGGTTGTTGTCCTGTAGCTTCTCTCTGACTCTGTCATGGAGTTTCTGCATTTTTGTTGCAAAATCCTTTGCTCCAGCACTTCTGAACTCTTCTTG
>JASDQU010186937.1:7381-20511 GCA_032191745.1 Picea mariana | reverse complement strand
ACGCAGCAACAATATATATATTTGAGCACATTAATGATATTTAAAGCATTGTGGTAATTTAAAGATTAATCTTATACATTGAATGCTCTATCATTTGTATTTATTGAGGAAGTAATATTATAAGTCTTAGCTTTAATTGCAATCATTGACTTCGTCAATAATTACATTTATTTATCCTCATGTGTATATATTAAAGATAGTCATTAACAAATTTGAAGTACTAACCACTGCTGCACGTTTTAGTTTTATTTGCCTTGTCTCGCAAACAGGTGCCCTTTCAGTGGAATACCTTCTATTTGACTATCTTCTTGGCAGTAATCTGTGAAGGGAAAGCTTATTTTAACCTTTGAGCCTTGAACCTTTGATCTTTTTCCTTCAAAACCCCAGATTACTAGGGACGTCTCCCTTGGGATTAGCCACCCTAAATAGAAAGAGCTCCCCATCGAGGTGACAGTGGGTGGGGAAGCTCATGTTACGCCAGTTTGACTTCTCCTTTCAAGCTACTTGACCTATCCTACAAACTGAGCGACAACAGTCCCTTCTCAGACTTTGGGGATTGATGACGTCCAAGGTAGTCAACCTTCAGACTCTTTGAGCCAGCCTCTTGAGTCTTCGAACTTTCACGATTCTTTTATGAGATGGATTGAGCAATTTTCTAGTAGTGTGACTTGGCATAATTTTGTCCCTCCCTCCTGCCTCCATGAGCATAATTTTGTCCCTCCCTCCTGCCTCCATGAGCTAGAATTTACAATTTCCTATGATATAATGCATGCTCTAACTCATGTTATTTTTTTGCTTAACTTGTCATTGTTTTGGTTTCTAATGAAGCACAGAGGCAGGTATTATGAGGTATTGTTAAGATGATTTCACTAGTTATATGACTACACCTAGCATTCAACCAACAGGTAAGTAGAGGTAGGTAGGCATTTGCATCCATTGTATATACCATTTGCATATCATGTTAGCAATGTTGTAGTTGCTTTTTCATATTGTCTTGATTCATTATGTATATATGTATGCTCATAATCATATGTTAGACTAGAGATGTTTTTATCATGTATGGACGAAGGGGTGATATCACCACCCTAGGGATTACTGATATCTTTTGTTGAGGTTTAGCAGGCACAGGTCATACCAGAGATGTTGAGGTTCTCATGCGCTCTACGGTGAGCACATGTCCCCGAGTTGGAGCCAGATGTTATCCCCTAGCCCAGGGATAACTAAAGAGATCACGTCTCGAGGCCCATAGGTCATGTTGTTGTCCTTATACACACTTGCAAACGTGAGCAAAGTCCAACTCACTTAGTGTGTCCTTGGAGGCACAATGCCTAGGTTCAAAGCCCATGCTGTCACTTTGACTTGAACCTCTTCCGTCTAGGCTTACTCCTAGGGAAGACAAGGGGGGTAAACCCCAGTTACTATGTGGAATTAGGTGTTAATTCTAGGAGTTGGTTTCAATTAGTTTAAAGGTTGGGGGAAAGATCTAGCCTATGATGCAGAGTCAACAATGCAATGTGCAGCAATTCGAGATGACAAGCAAGCCTTTCCCTAGTACAACTAAGACTAGTGCCTAAGATTGGGCCATGGGGTCAACTAAAGTTTGAGGGAGGTTGATTATAAAG
Source organism: Picea mariana (assembly GCA_032191745.1). Lineage (NCBI taxonomy): Eukaryota > Viridiplantae > Streptophyta > Pinopsida > Pinales > Pinaceae > Picea > Picea mariana. The sequence continues at coordinate 18,889 of JASDQU010186937.1, read as the reverse complement.
AAGTAACAAAGATTACAAACACTTCACAACAATTTTAGATACAAATCTACAATTAGATACAAGATGAATGGATGATCTACTTATGAACAAGATACAATAGCTACAACAATGAATGTTCTAAAAACTAGCACAAGATCATACCCAACAATAGATACAAAGATACAAGAGATTAACTAACCATATGCTTGCACGTGCAGGAAATAAAGAGATTCAAGACAAGATGACCATCAACACATCAAGCCAAGCATGCTCACAATAGCACTTACTCTATTGGACTGCTTATCACTGGCATAAAAGACACAATTCACTCAAGACCCAGTCAAGAGAGTGCCTCCAGGTGGATGCTCAACTTCTTGAAAGATCACACCCAAAAGATAAACACCAAAATACTGAAAACGAAATGCTTGAAAGGAAATGTCCAAAAGCACAACTAATGACTACTTATTGATTAATCCACAACCATAAGATAAGCTTGCATGAAAAGTAAATGTGAAATGAAGTGCTTGCAAGTGTAGATGTAGACCACAAAGATATAACAAATTGATGCCCAAAGTTTGAAGTGGATCAAGGATTGATTAAGTTTTTTTTAATGTAGAGTGAATCCTAGCTAAGTGTCAACCCAATACTCCCCCCACTTGTACCAAGTAACTGTTGGGTGCTCAAGAAGTATGGCAACAAGGCCTACCCTAGCTCCACAGGTCAGCCCAAGGGAAAAGAGTACTCCCAGAAAGGACGTCGTGAGATCGTCCCCGACCTAGCACCTTCCGTTGCTTCCTCTAGTCCTCGTTTAAATGGTTTAAGTTGGGTCAGTAGAGGTGTCCTATTAAGTCTAGTTGATTACTAAGTCTATGGACTAAGTTAATTTTAGTGTATTGGTGTGAAAAAACGAGATTTACTTGCCCAAAAACATTGAAATATTGTCAAAACCGAAATATTAAACTTGCAGGAGATGAAGTGTTTAAACCATAAGATATTACTTGAAACACATGTAAAGGAAACTCACAATAGCTTGCAAGATAAAGAGATTCAGTTGCCTTAAACCATCACCATTTGCCCATGACCATTTGCAATAAGATAAATGCTTGGAAAGTAAAACTTGCAAATAAAAGAGATTTTAAAGCATGAGATCTAAATCTATGCCTCCATGGGCTTAAGCTAGTATTTAGTTGTGTGAGATCTACTTCTAGATGATTTTAATCCATTAAGCACAACATAGAAACTAAACAACCAAACTAACCATACTATATTGGGGGTTGGCTTTGCCAACTTCTCATCCAAGGTGTAGGCAACAAGGAAAGCAAAACTTGAAAAGAAAGAACAAGAAATACAAACCACTCACAATGGCCAAGGTGGAGGCAAGCCTTCCTATTTTGTGCCAAAGGGGGTTGGAAATGAAATAGGCTCAACTAAATCGCTCCTAGCCACACAACCTTGTCCTGATGACAAGTGGGGCAAAGAAAAAGTAAAAAACTATGCAGAAAATTAAATATACAACCTAGCCTTACGATTTTGGGGGGTGGCTTTGTTAAACTCTCGCCCAAGATGTAGGCACTAACAAGCTTTACAAGAACAGAAAATTAAGTACAAGAATGCAAGCCTCAAAGGACTCACGAGGGCTTGCTACAATGCTAGAATGATAAGAGAGAGGTTGGGAATTGTTACCCAACCAAAAGGAGGGTTCTTTGTGTGTTTTAGGGCTGAATTTTGGCAGCATAACCCCTTGACCTGGCGAGAACCTGCAAAAACCGGCAAGCTATTGCTTGCTGGAAATGCTGCAAAACACACAAAAAAGTTAAGAAAATTCATGTTTTTCAACAAAAATTTCTTACATATAAATTTCAGAAAATAGTATTGATTTTTTGACCTATCTAAGAGTGTTAGCAAACCAAATCTGATATGAAATGAACAGAAAATAGATCTAAGAAAGAAAAAAGAGAGGAGTTCAAGTTAGGTTATGAAGGAGAGCTTCCAACTTGAAGCCAACCTTACCAACCAATGAAGCAACCTACAACTTGTGAAACCAAAGTGAGACGAGAGCAATAGTTGATAAGACTAAAAAGTAATACAAACTAATTTGCACTACCTATTATCCTATACAAATAGACCTACAACTACACTATTGTATGATCTATCCAAACAAACTAATTTGCTTTAGATATTAACTCTAGATCTCAAATATGGAAAATACAAGGAACAAGATCACCTCCAATGCATGTGCACCAAGACAAAATCCAAGAACACCAAGATCCTCCAAAGCTCTTTCTCATTAACCAAATGAGGAGGTTGTAGCAACTAATTGGTCCAAGCTCCTCTCCAAAATGGAGCAAGAAGGAATGAAAGCAAGATGAAAGATGAGAAAGGAATGAGGCAGAAATTGGGTAGCATAACAATAGCTCAAGAGAAGGTGTAGAAATGAGTGAGTGAGGGGTTCTATTTATACCTTGAGAGGCAAAGTGACCCCTCTTGGATCAATTCCAAGTGTCAAAACCCAAGGCAAGGAGATGATCTCAAGGAGGGAGGGCGCAACTTTAGGGTTTGCACATGGATGGATGAGGTGGAGGTGAGGTGGAGTGAGTGGGACACACTTAGGAGGTGACGTGGGAGGCTAGGAAGGGCGCACCTCATGAGGGAGGGGCCCACAACTTAATAAAAATCAAGTTGTAACATTTTTGCATGAGGAGGGGGTGCAAATCCCCCTAGGGGCGTGAGGGTTTGAGTGAGAGGTGAGTCTAGGGGGTGTAAAAAGGTTAGGAGATGGGTTGGGTAGGCTAGGATATGTCTTTCTCATCACTTTCCACCTTTTCTTTCATCCATTTGCTCAAAAATTACAAAAATGACATTTTTCCTATGTCATGACTTAGCAATTAAAATTGTTGTTTTGACTAACTGAGACTCCTGGTGGACAAACACCTAGCAAAAGTTGTCCGACTGAGCTGAAACTTGGTCCAAGGGTGTAGGGAGTCTCATTCCATTTCTTTTGAGCACAAATACCCCAAGCAAAATCCCAAGGACCTAGTTTTTACAGTATTTACTCAAAAATAATTAAAATTAACTAATTAAATTACCCAACCTTAGGCAATTTTAATTAATTAAAAAAAAACTATCTAGACTTGATGGAATTCCGCGAAACTTTTTGAGATGTCTTACATGGTCATTTACATCATTCCTAAACACTAGCTACCAGAGGATGAATCCATTAGAACGTCTTTCACCACTTTGGAGGAATTATTTATGCGAATGAAAAACTCAAGGGAGATTAATAAGGCTGAAAAGCCAAATTAATAACCTGAGGATAAAAAACACTCAGTGAAAAGAACTCTCCTAATGAAGAAATCCTAAGATAACCAACAACATTATGATCCATGCAGACCCATTACATTATTAACCCATGCAGGGGTGCAGAAATTCCAATTACAAAAATACGTGCTGGAGGCCAAAAATGCCTTGTAGAACCAAATAGTCTATGACTTGGTAGCATCTGATGATGCATATCTTCATGGTACATGGAGTTGACCCCCTAGTTGAATAGGTGGTCAACATCTGGCTCCACATGGGGACGTGTGTTTGATCTTCACACTTGGGAAGGAGAGCATACGAGAATCCAGCATCTACAAAACAGATTGCTCACCGATACCCAACATAAACATACATATATGACAAATAAAACGCTATAAACAACAATTACATAAAGAAATAACCATTGTACAACACATCTAACTACACAATGAAATTATGATACAAAAATACATCTAAGTACATAATAACATAATGAAATGAAACAATACAAAATTGAAATACGAGGAGAAGGGTTAGAGATACGTTACAAAGGGTGTCCCTTTGGACACCAAGTTGCCACATGAAGAAACACTTCAAGGAGGGGTCCTCTCACTAGCATGTTTGACTTTATGTCATCCCACTGGCTGAGAAGAGTTGCTCGAAGACTGATACACTTTATGCTGACTTCCGATTTTCTCATGTGAATCCCAGTTTTTAACCTTAGGCCACTTGGGACAATCCTCCTTAAAGAATTTTTTATGGTTATCCATAGGTGCCAAGTGCAAAATTTCTGAACTTAATTTTTCCTTGAAAGGCTTGGCATATCTTTTATTAGGGATGACATACCTTCCTTTATCAATATTAACCTTATCATCCCTACTACTTTCCATCAGATTTTCATTACATATCCTATCTTTGATTTTCCCAATTTCTGAAAAATAAGGAGGGTGTGGCCCAAGAATTCCATCTGACTTATTCTGACATCTAATAGATTCCTTTGATGAAGGTTGAACTAATAACACATTTTCAACTGACAAATCCAACTCTGACTTTAATTCTGAAGGAGGCAAACCATTATCTATTTTATCCAAATCTTCCTCAAGAAAAAGCCCATCAAAAGAATCCATGGGGTCCCAAACATTACAAATGTTTGGGAGTTTACTATTAAGTCCCATCTTGGTAAATATAGGAGTATGCTCTATCTCATAACATCCCATTTCTACTTCCCAATACACAATCTCGTTATCCTTTTTCCTAGGATCTTCCACATGATACTTTCTTTCCAACTCTCTATTCAATCTAAACGTTAAACCATTTGGAGTTGGAATGGTGGCATAAGTTAAATCCATTTGTAAATTACCACCTAAATCTGCAGCTGTCTTTCTATTTAGCAACATACCCCAAGTATCAGGTACATCAATCACAACAATGTCCATCTCAATCATGATGTCAGGGAATGCAACCAAATGTACTTGTAATCCTTTAATCAAACCATGCACCTCGATTGTCCTGCTATCCATAGCACAAATATTATGATAAGGTCTAGATATCCTTAAGTTTAATTGTTCCATTACTCTCTTCGTCATAACATTTGAGCTAGCTCCTGAATCAAGCATACAATTATGAAGGATAAAATCATTCACGAGCAAGGATAGGAAAAAAGGTCTATTATTTTCATTTCCCCTATCCATATTTTGCAAAATAACCAGTGCATCTTGATAAGTTGTTGCTGGTGGAATGTCAACATTTTTCTGAGAAGGATTTTCTATGGCTTTGAGTAGCTTCTCCCTCTGAGAAGGAATCTTCATTATTTCCGACACAGGCACCAACATCTTTGCATTACTTAACCATCCTCCTAAGTCAATATTCAATTCGGAGTTAGCATGCACATTTGACTTAGGAGGGACGGAGGCTACCTTGGGAATGTTTGCTTGATTTTTATCTTGAGTTTTATTTCCATTCCTTTGGTAGGTAATGCCTCTAAACTTAGCCATTTCAGCTACTTGTTGTGGAGTAGGCTTAGGACCAAACTTTTTTGTTGCCTTATCCACCACAACATCATTTATGCAATTCAGGTTACTTACCCCCTCATTATGTTCATCCAAATCCATCCAATCATACATGCCAACATTATACTCATGACCAAACATATTAATTTGTTCATTTTCTGATCCATAAGGTCCCATCTCATCACTAAGGTGAAGGAAGACTTGGCAAGTTGATTCTTCATGAAATTGCTCACAAGGTCTACAATAATGAATAGCTTAGTGGTCAACCCAGATAGTGGATTCAAATGGATTTGGTGGTCTTTGATCTTGGGGAGGAGTCTTCTTAGGCCATTTATCGTTTGGCCTATGTGGGGGGCTACTAGCTTGACCTCTTTCCATGGCTATCAACCTGTTTTGTATGGCATTGATTTGATTCGCTTGGTTGATCTCCATTTGCTTGATATGATTGGCATGATTAATTTCCATTTGTTTAATCAACTGAGTGAGTTCCTTCATGCCATCATTAGAGGATTTTTTATTTTCAACATTCTTTTTCTTCTCCTCATAAGGTTGAGAAGAAGATCCTCTAGTAAAACCAGGAATATTGGATTTCCTAGCCTCTTGCATATTCTTATCAATTCTTATAGCTGTAGTTTGTGCTACTTTTAAAGTTTGAGGATTCTTATCCTTTAAGGCATACCTCATTTCCCCTTCAAATGCCTCCATGTAATAAATCAAAATCACAGTATCTGAAGGCAAAATATCAGCATGAAGGCTCTTCACCAAGCTATTAAACTTAGTGTTAAATTCTTCCACAGTTTCATTTTCCTTTTTATGACTAGTGGTAAAGGCAGCAAGTTGGAATCTATGTTCTTTTTTATCAGCCCATCTCTTCCCAAATTCATCCAATATTGAGTCAAGGGTGATGAACTTGTTTGGATCAAAATCAGTAAACCATTATGCAACATCTCCTTCTAGTGAACACACAAACAAAGTCATTTTCACATCTTCTTCATCATGACCCCAACAATATCTCTCAACACACATCTGAAAATTCGGGATATGGGATCTAGCACTAATAGCATTGTTTCCTTGAAAGGTAGGCAACTTGTCAATAGCCTTCTCAGGGACTGTGTGAGGGGCACCTTGGATTGCTGCAAAATTCAAAGGCCTCAAAAACACACTCATGGTTGTGTTAGGAGTATTAGTGGGATTATTAACAGTTTGTTGATTATTAGTTTGGAACAAGTATTGGAAAAGCTTCTCGGTAAGAAAAGGGGACCCACAAGATAACATAAACACTCAAGGTACTAGTTGATGGATAGGAGGTCTCATCATGAACCAGCCTATTATGACCATGGGCATATAGCGGTATGACACTACCACCTATCTGGTCACCAAACCGGGGTAGTGGCTCTTGGTGGCATAGCCAAGAGAAAGGGGGTCTCATCACGAGCCAGCATTCTCATTTCTGTGAAATGTTTAAGGATAACGTTGTCACCTCTGGTCATCAAGCTAGGACAAAGGCCCTCAACTATTTCCTTGAAACACAAGAGCAAAAGATCAAAAGAAATAAAGCTAAGAATAAAAGGCAATGAATGGGCTAGGAAACAATTGCATTCATGACAAGGTGCAGCTCGCCCTCCACAAAGGCACCCACAGGTAAGACTCTACATTTCCATGTTATCATATGCACCCCATGCCACCTCATACACTTACATGACTTGGACTAGACTCCACCTAGGAAACACCCCAAACTTAAGAGAGGTTAGTCCAATAGGACACCCTGAGACCCTCTCCAAACCTAACTTGTCAAATTGCATAACGTCTTTGAGCATTTATTTGGGGTTAAGGGTGGTTTGATGCACATGTTCAGGTAATTTAATTATTAGATGTGATTTACATGCTATGATCCTTGTGACTTATGAACCCTTGGAGTGTTGATATTATGGTAGTTGCGGGAGGTATTAACCTCCACGTGTAACCTTTGACAAGACAAGAATATTCCTGGAAGCAAGAAAAACCCTAAAACGTTGGATAATAACCCTAGGAGACAAGTCGCCTCAAGAGAATATTTAATATTGAGTTATTAGCCTCCAAAAAGAGAAGTCGACCCAGTCAAGTGAGATAGAGCAGTATAAATAGAGGGTGTTAGAGCTCATTTGTCACTCTCACTCTCACAATTGCATAAGACTAGCAGTGCGCAAGTTTGGAGAGGGGGTGCAGCTGCAGCTGCTGCAACTGGTATTTTGGGTTTGGGTTGGATTTTCTCTTGGTTATGGTTTGGACTTCTTGCTTGGTCTTTGGTTATTCTTGCTTGGTGTGCTAGCCTTGGAGAAAGGTGCGCTACCTTGGTTGGCTATTGGATTGCTTCCGGAATTATTTTGTCTGCCAAGGTTAAGGTGCTCGGGGGTGGCCTTTGTGCCTATGGTTGGGTGACAATATTGCTATATTGTCTATGGTGAACCGAGCACGCCTATTTTTCTAACAGGTGGCACATGTTTGACATGTGTGGGATATGTTTTGTGGTGCCAAACACGTATCTCATGCATGTCTAACACATGGGACTCTAACACAATGCACTAAAACCAAATTTTAGGGTTTCAAATGAGTTATAAAGGTTTGTTTGAGCCGATAAATCATTCAACATTTGATCATTTGATGTAGTTCTATTTTCTAAATGTTCAAAAAAGTTACATCTCTATGTCTATATTTCATTTCTATCATTTTTTTAAATTATATATATAAGTCAATTGGGTTTAGCCCGAGTGGTTTGTGTTGAGGGGTGTTTTACCCCCACCCAGGTTCAATTCCCACAAGTGACATGTTGAGCTCCTAAATGAGCAAGCTATCGAAAAAGCCCCGGCTTTCTACAAAATCTGGTTTACCCCAAGTACCATCCTTGAAATGAGGGGAAGTGCCCGGTTGGTTTCCCCGGGCTCTATTCCAAGTAAAATATATATATATTATTTATCCTGTTTTGGGAAGGTCTACATACTTGATATCAGATACGCGTATCTCATATCCCCATGTCATGTGACTTAGGTTGCCATTTAAATAAAGCCATAGATGTGTGGTCACTTTCACCAGTATGTATGTGAACAAATCCCTCTGAATCGATCATATTCGGAATATTTGTTGTTAGAAATTCAAGGGCAAACTAGAAACAGAAATATCCTTTTACTTTTATTTTCTACAGTAGTTTTAGATCAGCAATATATTCAAAAATTTTGATGTAAACAAATAACAAAAATAGTACAATGAATTTGAACATTAATTTAACACAAACTAAGAACAGATCTGAACATTACATTAGCAAAAGAAACAAGGAACAGATTTACTTGATTAGTTTAATGTTATCCTCTTTTCTGTATGCTTAGAAAAAGCTATAAGAGTCATGGATCAAACCCTCAGGGGTAGATCTCATCATGGACTTGTGAACAGTTTTGCCAAGAAGGACTTAGGGAAAATATCAGAAAACTAGCCAGCATACCAAACAATAAATACTAGGCTGAAGCAAAGACACCATTGTCCAAAGAAGGGCCACTTATAGCCTGAACAAAAACTGTCCAAGATAAAACTGCTATAGTTATAATAGCAGTTGCCTTACAAACCCTATTGAAGGCAGCAAAAACACAGGTTACCAAAGAGGAAAAGGTGGCAGCAACCTAGGAGACGCTTGCAACAGCAGCAAGGAGACAACAGTAGGCTGGAAATTCAGAGGAGACAACAGTAGGCAGCAGTACAGAGGAAGGATAAAACCCTTGGTGGCAATCCCAAGCAGGTCGCACCTCTTCTAAGAGAGTCGCAGCACTAAACAGGCAACAAGGAGGGAGTTGTACCCTATACCAGCAGTCAAGGAGGGAGTCGCACCACATACCAGTAACAACCAAGGAGGGAGCCACACCTCACACCAGCAAAATCTCATCCCAAGAAGGCCGCACCAATACTCAGCAAGAATAAACCAAGGAGGTCTCACCCTAAACCAGCAAGAGTAAACCAAGAAGGCCACACCCTAAGCCAAGACTGAAACAAAAAGAGACTCGCAGCAAATTTCAGACCAAGAGATGCTTGAGGAAGGAAGAATGAATGTGTTAGTGAGAGGAGAGGTCTCTCCCTTATATAGTTTAGGTAGAGGTTAGGGTTAATTAAACTAACCCTATCTTTAGGGTTAAATTAAAACCCAACAATAAAACAAAATAAAATAATTAATATTTTAATCATAAAAATATTAATTAGAAAGTCAACAAGTCAAGGTGACTAGAAAATACCAACACCACATAAACATTAAGGACGTGGCTCAAGCAAGGGGAAGCAACAAGACAAAGTCAAAGGGATCTTCTTCAATGGAAAAATGTCCACAAGGGTCTCATGATATAACTTACAAGCTTTCATCATCCCAACATAAGAGGAAAGTCAATGATGTGATCATGTCCTTCTTCTTAACTGTTCCTAGGTCTCATGKACCATCCCGGGAGAGAAGAAGATCACACATAATCTCGTCTTGGTACTTAACCAAGCACTGCCTAGTCCCAGACCAGGATACCACAGAACACATCTAGGGGGCCTAGATCACCACTAAGGTCTTATCCACCAAGGTACACAACCAAGGATCAATCCAAGCACCGAGCAAGGATTCCCTGGAACACATCCAGGAGCCCTAGAACAAATCTAGGGACTTACATCATCAAACTGCTTGGTCCTTGACCAAAAACCCCAGCAATACACTAGGGGCCCTCACTAGGGTCTTTTGCCATGGCTCTAACTGCTTGGTCCCAAACCAAGAACCCCGGGAGTGTACAGGGGGCCCTAGATCTCAGCTAGGGTCTTTGTCATCCTCCCGGAGAATGGCTCTTGCAGCTGCTTAATTTTAACATTTTCCAAACATATACAAGCTTGGAGTATCATTGTCATATTTTTTTTAAGGATTATCATCGGCAATAAGTTGTTGCCCCCTCTCCAGCAGTAAGCAAATTGATGATATCATGATTGACAATACTGACAGGCATCTTAGAAACATTCTGATTGTAACTAAGCTGCAATGATTTGTAAGGAAGGTCAGTTGCCTCTTTGCAACCCTGTTTTCGCAGGATTCGTTGGCAAGCCTTGTATCTAAGTTTTCATCAGATCAGTGTAGTCTAGGGAAACGGGTAATAAATCTTTGAATGGGACATGTACAGGGACATACTCATGAAGAAATATATGTCGTATTAATATAAAGGGAGCGGTCTCTTTTGTGGATGATCGTTTTTTATGGTTGAGGTTTTAAATCTGGAATGTAGTGTAGATCATCCAGTAGGGCTGTGGCAGACATTAAATACAGCAAAGTAAATTAAATATTGTTCAGAACTGGATCTTCTGTCCTAAATTTCCATATAACAAGTAACCAAAAGAAAATGAATGCAAAAACAACAATTCCAGTGAAAAAGTAGATTTTTTATGGGGCTGTGATCTCCTGGCAAGTTGAGGCACTTCCCACAGAGATGACTTGGGCTATAGTCCCTACAAGCCTGATAATAGGCTGTGTTAAAGCAAAAAAAAAGGGGGGGGGTGGGGAACGCGTTTATGCAGTTGTAGTCTCAATTGTACACCCATGGAGTTTCATAGTACCTATACGTCCTGTGTATTGTGTAGGTGCATGTGTGTGAAGCAAACTGTCCTATGCCTATGTTGTGGCATCTTGCAATACCTTCTATAATCTACGACTATAAAATCTCTGCTCCTCGGTCTAAACAAAGGGAGTTTCAGTAGCAAAATGATAAAAAAAAAAAAAAAACCCACCTTCTGCACAATTGCAGATTCAGCAATCTCCACTGTCCTCGTAACCTGGAGTAGGTGCTCCGTTCGCAACGATGGCCTTTCCAACGCTGCCGGGTCTGTCACCTGCAGCGCCCCAAATCTGTCTGTCACCGGACCTATTCCACTAGCAATTGCAGAAAAATAATCCGTTGGCCTGCTGCTGCTGCTGTTACTTAGATGAATTGCCTCGTAGTCTATTTGAGTATTCCCACCTCTGTAATAAGAACTGCCTTGAGCCTCTCTACTGTAGGCAGTACCAGTATCATCCCTTTCATAATCCCCAGCCTTGCTGTAAGTCCCCATTGCCACATAAACCAAATTAAATCCAATGTCCTGTCCCTCTACAAAGGCAGGTTATTCATTTTTTGCTCTAAAGAAGGGTGCGCTGCCTGAGATCAGAGATGAATACCCACAAATGAAGAACGAAGCAGAAAAGATAATTCTG
>JASDQU010186931.1:20640-30688 GCA_032191745.1 Picea mariana | reverse complement strand
CAAATTCTAATCTGCAGGATTAGAAGTTTTGTTTCCCCTTTGGGTCAGTGAGAATGCATCCCTCTCCCGACCCTTCTTTTGATTTAGAACCATCAAAGTACAACATCCAAATCTGTGAAGGGAAATTTCTAACTTCTTTAGGTCTAGCTATTTTTTCACTTTCAACCTCCTTGTCTGCTACTCCTGTCACAAAATCCTCACAGAGGATGCTTTCCCTTGCAGCTGCTAGTAAGCCTATTTGGAATATCATTTTGGATTTGTGTACGAACGGTATGTTAGACATGTGAGGGGTGAAATTACCGAAATCAGAATCAGAGGAGTAGTTTCCTAACACAGGGAAATCTATCGATGAGGGTTCATTTGGGATCTCTAAATCAATGACGATATGTTTTAGGTATCTTTTTCTGTCAATCATGATCATGTTTGGATGTCCTTTCAATGGAAACTATAGGTGAGCCCAGTCAGTACTAAAATATTTATTTAATTTCTTAGACTAGTGTCAGCTAAGTAGCATTCCATAGGCCTCTAGGATGTCCACCACAATTATGTCAATTACTTGAACAAATTTAGGATGTGTAAAAATTCTTATCATGACATATTTCAGGTCCTCAATGACCTTTACCTAAGTTCTAGCTAGTTGTATAATGTGTTTATCACTTTTAACTGGGGTTGCGTTCAGTTTTTTGCAGATTGTCAATGGCATGACATTTGAAGATACCCTGGAATTGACCAGGAAATTATGTAGATTTATGTTAAAAACCTTGAATGTCAAGAGGAAAGGAGGAACAAAAGGCCTTACTTTTTAATACAAATAACAAGAATTCACATTTGGCTTATTTGTTAAGTCTGTGGGAGATGGGGTGTCACCTTGGCTCATGTTCATTAGAGAGGTACCTGTTAATTTTGAGGCATGTAACAAAAAATCCTTTTTTTGAGGAATCCTTCACATGTTCATGAAAGACACATTAGATTTCATCTTATTCAATTCTTCTACTACATTGTAGTATAGATTAGGTGTTTCCCATGTATGTATGTTTTTGGGATTGTTTTGGGAAGAAAATAGGGGTTTGGGGCGATCGACCGCTTGATTTCCTCAAGATGATTGAGTGGTGGTGGGATTGCTTTGGACAGGTTGAATTTTACTTCACATATGCACAACCATAATTTCATTCGGGGGTCCCTTTACCTCAACGACGTCATTGAAATGTATCGGGGGATCGGAATTCCATATCAACATAGCGGTCTCTTCAGGTGGGTCTTGAATTTCCTGATTGGTAACACCCCTTTCCAAGCCACTAGGTTGTTCGGTTAGAGAGAATTCATCTAGGAAAAAATTAGCCATTAGATTCATAACATACAACCATTGGGGGCAGTTCCTTTCTGATTTTTTTTTTTATGGTACATGCATAAGGAGTCAAATGCTACGTTCCCTAAGTCAATGTTCAGGATGGATGGGGGAGGTTATATAGCCTTGAAAGGTGGGTTCCTTTTAAAAAAAGTGTTATAAGGCCTTTGAATTTGGTTTCCTTCCCTGAAACTCATTTTCATATCTACGATCTTGTTGGAAAGTTTTTTGATCATCCGTTGCAGGCTTTCTAGATCCCCTCCCTCTTTCTCAGGACCTTGTTCTGTTTTTTTTCCCAGGTGTCTTGTTAACAAAAGTCCTCTATTAGGTAGAGGTTGGGTTTCCTTTTTTATTAGTGAGATCTGACCTTCTTTGCATCCTTTCGTTTGGAATTCAATGATTTTAGCTTCTTCTAAATTTTTAGCTAGAGTATGTTTGGCATCCCTTTTTATGAACATGGAAATAGAAGTTGAGAGAGCATTAGCATATACTTCAATCTGAAAATCCTGTGTAGGTTTAGCCCCGAGTTGGAATTTTTACAAAATGGTGGTGAACCTTTGGTTGAAATCTTTAACCTTTTATTTAGGACTCATAGTGGTGGCAAAAATTTCACCCATTAAAGCTCATGTAGTAGTTTCTTCAACAAATTTTTCCAAGGAATCCTTTTGAAACTTTGTCCAGCTAGTTATGGAACTAACTGGTAGGTTGAAATACCAAGTCGAGGCTGAATTTTCAAAGGTATATGGAAAAAGTATGCACACTAAATCTTCGTGTTGCACAGTCATCAACCTTATAGCAAATATGAACTTCTTAATATGGTCCTCAGGCAATCCGGAGGTTTCGAGGTCAAATTTAGGAAGAAATGTTTCTAGATGTTTGGGTAGGTTATGCACCCGTATTGGGATTGCCAAAGCATCTATGTCCAACCATGGTTGATTGTCTCTAAGATGGTCTCCCCTTTCTCCATTGTTATCATTATTATCCTCCATGTCTTCTGATTCAGAAACTGAATGATCTGAGTTAGACCCTTCTTCTTCAGATTCAAAATCATCAGGTTCAAAGTATTACTAGCTGGTGTTTCGGGTATCAGATTAAAGGGTTGTTCGATCTCTATGAGGTAAAAATCTATGAGGTCTTCTACAGTATGAAAAAATACCTGGTTATGTGTTATAGCGAGATTTGCCTCACCCTGTGCAATCTTGCACAGAAGGCCTTTTTCCATTTCCCTATGTAGACTTATCATCCCTGTTTGTAAAATCCAGAGCTAAAAATACATATTTTTCCACATGTACACATCTTTCTTACACTAAAGCATGTGTATACGTAGGCTGCTCAACTACAACACACGTACATCGAGATTTGTGCCAAAAAATGAAAATTAATGTCGGGTTTCCATGTCACGACAAGAGATCCATGATCCTTGGCCTTCCATTTACTAGAAACATTCCGACTCAGCCCTTCAGTTCCATTTTGAATGCTATAAATGGTCCAATTCCGAGCTATGGAAAGGAGATAAAGAATTAAAATTTGAGAAAAAAGTTACTCTGGAGAAATTATTTACTTCATATTGAGTCTTCATCCCTTTGTCCTTTGAGTCTGAACACATTGTTCAGCCCCAAGCTCTTCCCTTATTGATTGAGAACTTCATTGCTTCTCTATTATGAGATTTACTTTGGTGGAGGATTGAAGTGGTAGAGGCCCAAATGGAAGGAACTTGGTTTCTTGGTTCCGAACCATGCCAACACGGAAGTCTATAACATTTTCACTTCTGTTGATCATATATTAATAGAAATACTCTTTTCTCGTCCAATTGATATCTTGAAAATATTTGAATTATTATTCCATGGGCATATTTGTCATGTTTATTAATGGATTATGCTATTGAATGTGCTAACATCATATAATATCACCATATGTTTACTTTGCTTGGTTGTTGAGGACTAGTTATAGGTATATCGCTTTGGGTCAAGTGCTCAATGGTGAACTTCACCGAATGTCTGGACAAGGTAGGCCTTTTATCTTGTCTTGCTAGCATATTTGTTTATATAGCATACTTGAGAAGAGAGTCGATTTTTGAAGTCATTTCCATCTATTGTGGTTTACCGTAGACATAGAGATATTTTCCTTGTAACAAAATTGGTGAACATACTGGGGATTGAATCTTCTTTCTTAGGGTTTGGAGTACTTTTCTCCTTAGATTGATCTCGTTCCTATTGTGTTTCTTATTGTATCATTGCTTGACAGCCTCTGTTCACACTGGGTCTAAGTTTTTTTAGCCTTCTCCCTTTCCTGGCCTTGTTTTGAGATATATATGCGCTTTTTGGCCTGACAGTTGCATACATACGCAGGCTATCCCTCTGCAAGATGTGTATATATTCTATGTTCTCTTGAACAATCATGTACATCATATTTCCTTTCTTTTTTGTTGTGTCTGGTGGTTGTTGGGTGGGATTTGATGTTTGGCGAGTCTTCTTGTGTCTCTGTAGTGCCCGTTAAGTGCTTGTGGGATGAGAAGGAGCCTGTCTAGGGTTGAATTTTTGGGCGGAGTCTTTCTCATCATATTTTCATTTTGATTGTCCTTGTACATTTGGATGGGTGTCTTGTTGCTTGGTATATTGCTTGAGTTATCTTTTTCTATACACATCAGAATTTANNTTTTTTTTTTTTTTTTTCAGTCCATGCATTTTCATTTTATTATATTGAAATACAAAAATATTAGGCATTTTTCATTGCTTGGCATTTTGGTATTTTGAGTCCTTATCATTCGCTTAGTGCATGTAATGAAAGATTTCATTTTTACTTTAGAATTGTAGAGTTGAAATTGAAAATTGAATTTTTTTTTGGAAGCATATAATTCATTGAAAGCTAAAGTTAGGACTTTGCATTATTTTCATATTTACTTTTC
Organism: Picea mariana; assembly: GCA_032191745.1. NCBI lineage: Eukaryota > Viridiplantae > Streptophyta > Pinopsida > Pinales > Pinaceae > Picea > Picea mariana. Next base: position 26,438 of record JASDQU010186931.1, on the reverse strand, counting down.
TTACAAAGTCATAACATCATGCGTTTCACTACCATACATTTTTGAGTAATCACGGCCACTAAAATTAACGTTGTAATTTAAAATTGATTAGTCACGATTTTATTTTCTAGGGTACACAAACTAGCTTAGGATTTAGTGCCTTAGAATAGGATTTTGTGAGTAAACTTCTCTAAGGTAATTAAATSAACATATGTGTCTAAGAAAGGGAGTGAGGAAATCCATTGTATAATTGGTAATATCARGAGGCTCCACTCACACCRGAGTTAATCATGAGGTCACACGAGGTTGGTTGAAAGGATATCCCCCCRATACCTTCTTAGCGGCAGAGATATTTTCTGGGGATCTATTTGTATCTGGGGATATTGTTAGTGCCCTTACCTCCATGAGAGACRGTGCTTTCAAGGTTCCGAGCTTTGCTACCCTGCCCATACGGTGGACCTAAATTACGACTGCTCTCCTGTGCATCAGTTATAAAGTGGTTTATTAGTTTCTTGACTTAGGTGCCACATAGGTTACTTGCAGGGGTTATTCTGAAGGTACCCTGGGTCAGATAAGGGTCGGACATCACACAACTTTTATGGAGGATTACCTCTTCGGTGGATCTGACTGATTAGTTTTTAAGCCCACGGGGGCCCTTATAACTGATTATGTTACCTCCGATGTTTAGCAGGGACTCTCAGGACCCTCTTGGGTGAGACATAACTTCTTTAGGGAGGGAGGCCACTTTCAGTCACTTTACCCCATTTGTGTACATATTGGCCATTTGAATTTTGCTGTTCTCTTTGATTACTAGTTGGCCTTAGGATTTATTTTTTGTCTTTAGAGTCTTAAGTCATTGTGGAGTCGGACCAATGTCCCCGCCATTCCCATCGCTTGTTACAGTTACCATCAGATTTAGTGTCTTTTCCTTTTAAAAGGTGTAGAGTTATTAGGCATGGTACACACACCTCCACCGTTCAGACTTGTGATTCTACAAGGATGAGTTATGAACCTAGTCTTCAGAACACTGGGAGCTCTTTGACTCCCATAACCACTTTAGTTAATGACACCCCTTCAAATCTTGCAACCACTATGGTTGTAGTGCCGGAGGCACCTATCATTACTATGGCTCAGCCTATAGTGAATGCTCAATCTCTTGCCTCAAATCCTTTTGGACCTCTTGGTCACTTACCGGGCTATAACGTTCAGTCCATCCCTATGGCATCTAGTCCTTTTTCCTATGGTATGATGAAATTTACTTCACATTTTTCGAATGCCATCCTAGCTACCAGCACTAATGCTAGCATTGGGCTTGGGGGAACTACACCTCCTTATACTCCTTTTTCATTTGGTGGTTCTCAAATCCCTCAAACAACTCCTAATATAGGAGGTATTCCTAATATAGGAGGTATTCCTACTTTTAACCTGGCGGACAAGCTTCTACTCAAGTTTCATCCTATACCCCTACCTCCTCGGTGTCGATTCTGACCAAAACATTTGGCATGACGAATACACCTCTATCCTCTGGATTCACACTCGGAGGAGGTCAGTTTCAAGCTTTGGGCAACTCCCAACTCGGATCCAATCCGGCTAGGGGCAATTTTTATAACCCCCATCAAAACATTCCTACTGGAATGATGCCCAACCAACCTTTTATGAATCAACCTAGAGGAGGGCCTTACAACCCCAGACAGGTCCATGGTTCTTACCAGAACCTTGGATGGGTTGCAGTTCCTCAAACACAATCTTTCCCAGGAGCTTGGGGTCAGGTGTTGCAACCCCGTCTCCCGTTTCTGGCCATGCTTAATCTACCAAAATTGTCTAAGTTGATGAGTGACCCTGTGAGTCATGATCCTACATGTCCCTCCATCCCCACCAATATTCCTTTGGATATTCCGAAGTTCAAAGGTAAGAATGGTGAGGATCCTGGTGATCACGTTACTACCTTTCACCTTTGGTGCTCCTCAAATTCCCTTAATGCCGATTCTATTCAATTAATATTATTTCAACGCACCCTCATTGGGGTCGTTATGAAATGGTATATTGAGCTACCTAGGGGGAATATGGGACCTTTAGTTAGATGGTATTGGTCTTCCTTAACCATTTCCAATTGTCAATTCATTACGATGTTGGCCTAGAACTTTTGTTGACTTTACGCCAGGACACAACCACTCATATCCCAGATCATATCCAGGAGTGGCATAGATGGAAGAGGTTGATTAAGACTCCCATAACCCCAGACTTTATTTTAGAATAGTTCCTTAAGTATTTGCACCCTCCTATATCAAAGGATGTTTCTACTGTTGGATTTACCACTGAGGAAGAAGCGATTTTTAAAGCCTAGCAGCTAGATTTGATATATGCTCAATCTGGGATGTTATACCAGATTCTTCCGGATGCACCACTGTCAACTTATGACCCTAGACAAAAGCCCAAACCTCATGCCAATGGAATTGTAGATTCCACCAATGTAAAATATGTAGACTCGGTGACATACCATTTGAAAGAGTTGTCTCTAAACCAGTATGCAGGAGGGCCAACTTTATATGTGTCTTCCAACCCCACTTAGTCGGTGGATGTACATTCCATGCAATCGTCGGGAAACCCAAATGGTAACCAGCAACCAGGCAGGAATAAGAATAAAGGATATAATACTTGTAAGGGTGGGAAAAATGGTAATAAACCCAAGGACAATGGTAATAATGAGAAGACGAATAATAATGCTGGAGAGGGCAAACGAGAAAGACGTAAGGTGAAATTTCCCTGTAAGATTTGTACAAATGACCACCTTGCTCATTTATGCCCCAAACTTGCGAAAGATGTGAGGCTATTCTCTCTACCACCCATCGTGTTGACGAATCATTTTCCACATAACCAACACATGGCCTCGAGCTCCTCAAACATCAAAAATGCGGTTGGTGGGATTCAAAACCCATCATTGCAAGATGGTGACCGTTTGTGTATCAATATGGTCGATGCGAAAGTTAATGTAGCCACTTGATCGTGAGATTATATCTCTTCACAAAATATTCCTGGTCTAGAATATCCTCCTCCCCCTCCAGAGATGAATTTACAGATTGAAAAACCAAAGTCATCGCCTTATATTCCGAAAGGAGTACTCAAGCACTCTACCCACAATCTAAATGCTAGAGCTGCCCAGAACTACTCTATTTTTGAGGACCTAGGTCAAACCCCTTGTGCGATGTCAGCTTTGGAGGTACTCCAGACGTGTCCTTCATAGAGGAATTCCTTACTATCTGCATTAGGATCTCTAGAACCCAATGGCTCAAAGTTTATCAAGTTTGATGTCACAGATGTGAATCCTCACTTGCCTTACCATGTGGCTTTCCAAATCCACGTGGAGTACTCAAAGTATACCATCAAACGTGTGGTTGTTGATGAAGGCACTTCCACTTGTGTGATGTCCCTAATCTGTTGGAAAGATCTTGGTTCTCTGACTCTTTCCAAGTCATTGAACATGTTGAATGATTTTGACGGTCATTCCTTCTTCCCTCGTGGTATTCTTCTTGCCTTTCCGGTCCATTTAGGTGGGAAGACGGTAGAGGTGGAGGTTGAGGTAGTTGATGCACCTATTGATTATAACTTGTTACTAGGATGAAATTGGACCTATGCTATGGTCGTCATTGTATCTTCCATCTTCTGTACTCCTTGATTTCCTCATGAAGGGAAGATTGTGACGATCAACCAGTTATCCTTTGCGTACCAATGCATCTATTGGACCGTCGATCCCTATGATCGACAACTCTCAGACGAAAACTGAGATTATCGGTGTCAGAATGTATTCATCATTGTATCGTCCATATTTTGTACTCTTTGTTTTCCTCATGAAGGGAAGATAGTGACAATCAACCAATTATCCTTTGTGTACTCTAGTCCCAATGCATCTATTGGACCGTCAATCCCTATGATCAACAATTCTTAGCTGGAAACTAAGAATATCGGTGTCATAATGTATTCTTCCCTTATGGGTACTTTCAACTTCATGACACCAAGTCATCACAATTACGCCATGTCCAGTAGGCCCATTTTGACAGGGAGGTCCATTCCTTTCTGCACTTCCTATTTTAGTGATCCGCGGACCCTACCTTCCTCGATTGTGTCTTGTGAGGGTCAACCACATACTGGCATTATATCACGAACCTATGTTAGTCATGTTGGAGATGGGTCGACAACCTCTGCTAGTCATGTTGAAGACCAACAACCAGCCACTACATGTCATGTTGGGGGCACAAGTCTAGTCACCGCTAGTCACACTACACATACATCACCAACCTCTTCTATTCATTTTGGGGATTCATCACCAACCTTTGTCAGTCATGTTGGGGATTATCTAATAGCCAATGCAAGTCATGCTCGGAGCATATCACCAGCCACTGCAATTCATGCTGGGGGCATTCATATGATTGAGAAGCCTAGATGTGTATGACGTAAGCCCAAGTTCCTTTATAGGCTTTGCAAAGGAGATCACCTTACTTATTTGTGCCCTTCTATTGTTGTGGTACAAGAAGCATGGTCCTTTCCCAGGGGATCTTCGGGTTCCGAGTCGTCTTTGGTTTTCCAACCTTCTCTGGTTGATACAAAATTCATGCCGATGCAATCGTCAGCTAACACCCATCTTCCTTTAGGGGCCAATGCATCCATTGACCTTGTTGTCTCACATCATGTTCAACTAGCAGTCATGTCGATTCAATATTTGACAGAAACCACTCCTATTTTTGGGGGTGATGCATCTCTTGACCTTATTGTCTCACATCCTATTCAAACAGTGGTTGAACAAGTGGTCGTTTTGATGCAATCTTCGGTCGACCCCACTCTTCTCTTGGAGAGTGAAAATCCTAAGGAAGTGACATTGTCGATGCAATCTTTGATCAATCCCACTCTTCTTTTGGAGGGTGATGCGTCCTTCGACCATGTCCTTAGAATTTCTATTTATGTACTTTCTTCACTATGGAGCATTCCAATCTCTTCGAGTATGCTCCCTCCAAGTCCTAGGGTGGTTTCCTTTAATTGGAGTGATCTTGTAGAGCCTCAACTTCCTTCTTCTACACCCTTCCAGATAAGGGTAATTCTTTGATATATTGTAGATAAGGTAACCTATGCAAGTATTTTATCCTCCTTGACTTGGAAAGGTTTGGGTTTCCCCAAGATTATGTCAGTTATTCATAAGATACTAAAATTCCATAGAAGTCCTCCATGGGAGCCTTGACCTCCCCCATGACATGCCGCCTAGAAATCTCTTATCGAGTCTGATTTAATCTTTTTTTCGACTCGTCTAAAAAGAAAAAATATTTTTGAGTGATTTTTCCCTTTCACACTTGTTAAATTGGAATTGAAAGGTCATGAGTCTTAGTTAAGCTCTTTTCCGACTCATTTTCAAAAAGTGAAAAGATTTTCAAGTGAACTTGTCTCTTTACCACTCGTAAATTGGATTAGAAAGGATGCCTATTTGGCACAATTTTATCCATTTTTCACACCAAGTAGACTAAATGACATAAACAATGAAATTTTTTGGCATTAAGTTGTGATTTCATCTCATGCCCTTGCTTGTTGTATTGAGCCTATAGTTTGTTCTCTCTTTGTGTTATAAATTGTTTGCCTCAGCAGTTTTGCATCCTCAACCAAGCAGAGCCTCATTTATATCCTTCACAATTTGACACCTTATACCTAGGAGGTAACCTTCCCCCGAGTTTCCATCTCCCACATGCATATCCTTGCACTGAGCATAGGTATGTTCCACTACTTGAACTAGTTTTTCTTACTTGCAACACTCGTTTCCTCCTTTGTGTAGCACACCTTTT
>JASDQU010186930.1:0-20693 GCA_032191745.1 Picea mariana | reverse complement strand
CAAAATAAAGCATCAATCAATTTTATAAGAAATAACAGGTAGAGGAAGACACTCCATTGTAGGTGCATGCAGGGTGAGAGATGGAGATCTAATCTCATTTCCTGTAACAACTTAATTCAATAATAACTTGCAATCAATCCATATCTAATTCCTCACACTCAATCAAATCTTGCAGTCTTGAAAAGAACTGCCTAGCTTATATACCAGGAGCATAATCCATTTACTGGTTCATGTAATACAAGAGATGGAATTCTCAAATGGCTCCTTGGCTAACACATGTTACAACTCTCAACAAATTCTGAAAATTGACTCAGATTCATGAATGTAAATAATCACACTTCAAAAATTGTCAAACCTATCCTATCATGCATATTTCTGACAACAAGCTAAATAAAATTCCTAAAACTATGGTGCACCAGATTTGTTATACTAGAAATAACACACTGAACACTACTCACACTTCGCCACTTACATTCAGAATATTTCTAATTCAGATAAGAAATCAAGCTAACAACAAGCATTACATATATACAGGACTAAAACAAACATGTACCAGAATAAAAACTAAGCTATATTTTACAACAAGCTTACCACATTAGAACGGTGGGCCCTTACCAATTCCAACATGGAAGCTGAAAAAAACTCACAGGATAGTAGGTTCCAAAAATGCACAAGATCAACAACTGTAATTCATATTACTTTCCAACAAAAGACTTATAGAAAATATGTGTTCACAAGCCAATACATCAGCATAACAATATGGAATTCACTTCCTTCAAGAACTGGTAGTACAACATAACAATTCCTCCCCTCTTAGTACTCCTTCCTTCATATTTATACAAGGAAATTCAATGGGGATGGATCAGAACAAATCCCCCAACTTAGAATTCATTCAAACTATTTATGCACAAAATTAGGGTTTTTCACCAAATATCACAAATTCGGGTTAAGGAGCCTTCGATATCTCTCTGTCTGTTGTGAATTTGTAATATATTCCTCCATATGCACGCAAATCAAGGCACAATATGGCAGTTTAGAAATAATTGACAATTTTAGGCTGAATTGTTCCCCCTAACCTGGAGATCCACACATAGGATCTGGGTGAGTTTGGACTCACATGTCTGCATGAGAACATCGTTCTGGACAAAACCCATGTCCCCAAATTTTGAGATTCATCATCATATGCCCGAAAATCGAGGAGAAAAGTCAGTACCATAATGTTGGTACCGGAATCCTATAGGTAGTTGTTTAGTAACGGAATACACATAGGCTGGTACCGGAATAGGCTGGTACTGGATTGCACGATGAATTGTAGTACCAGAATGTTGAGATACCGAAATAATTTGCTCATGAGTCAAACTATTAGGATGATACAAGATAAAACACTTTAATCGAATTAATTCAAGAAAGTTAAACAAAACATGCTTTAAATCATCAATTACCTCTTGTGAACATGAACTAGGTCATTAGGTATGTGTTTGGGAGTAAACGTCAAGTATGGGCTTATAACATAGGCAAAAAGTCTTGGATACAAGGTAAGATAAGGCATTATACATGTCGAAATAGAGACTCAACATCACCTAACTAGTATCTTGAAAGAAAAAGCAATAAGATAAAATATAAAAGGCATTGAATGGGCTTGGAAACATTTGCATCCATGACAAGGTGCAACTCACCCTCTTCAGAGGAACCCACAGGTAAGCCATGCATTCCCCTGTCATCACTACACCCATTGCTCAAACATCCCTCACCACCTCATCCACTTACATGGTCTAGATTTGTCTTCACCTAGAAACATCCCACACCTAATGAGAATTATCTCAATAGGACCTCCTGATGTCCTCTCCAAACTGGCTTGTAGAATAGCATAACGTCTTTGAGAACTTGTCTGGCAAAGGGGGTTTTTATGCACATGTTTAAATAACGTGATCATTAGATGTGATTGACATTGTTATGATCCATGTGACTTATGAGCCCATGGAGGGCGTACTTGTTTTTGTTGCAAGGCCACACCCGACGGAAAAGTACACATGGGGAAATGATTAGTTCGGACCTCCATAGGGATAAAATCCCACCAGATGGATGTTGAGACCCCAGCCAGGGGAAGAGACAGGACAGAGGCTTGCACTAGAGAGAGAGGAAGAAGTTCCACCAGAGACAACCTGACAGGCCTAGACCCAGGGGATCTTTCCCTCCTATGATGATGTTAGCCTTAAAAGGCCCATGACGTCACCTCTATGACCCTTGATGTCACCAGTGTTTGATGGACACTTTGGAGGCAGTTATGTGCCAAGTGGCATGTGTGTCTTGATCTAGAGGCCTTGGGAGGCCTAATGTTTTGCTCATGGAGGCCAACGTTTCACCAAAAAGCCTAATGTGACACTAAAAGGGCATGATGTCACCTTTTTTGCTTGATTTAGGGTTTTAATTTGTCATTTTATGTAAAAACTAGATATTAGATGTAAATTGGCCATGTCGGCCTTTTTGACCTAATTCTGGTCATTGTAACTGTATAAATAAGGGATTTTCCCTTGTATTGTTTCATCATCTTTCACTCACACTTAGTGAGGTTTGAAATTTGCACCCTACATAGGGTTTCTTGGCTGAAATTTAGTGTGCACTTCTTGAAGGAGGCTTATTTTGGAGTATCTTGGCATTTTTCTTGGTGGAAGTGTTCAACTAGGCTATTTGCTAGATGATTCTTGGTAAATGTAAGTAAATTTTATGCAATTCTTCTTCATTGAATGGTTATGGTTGTATTTATCTTGCATTTATACTAAGATTATGAAATTTCTAGCTTAAAACCCTAGGAGGCTAAAGCACATGTTATTGTTCTTGCCTTAATAACTTTCACCTACTAGATTATGCTAGAAAACCGATTTTCTTGAAGCTTTTTGCTAAGGGCCTTGCCATTGCAACACCCTGGCACCTTTTGTTTCATCTAAGCCAACATATCTTTCATCTTTGAGCTAAAGAAGGAGGAAAACTACAAGGGCCTAGGGTTATGTACTTCTTAGTAGCCATTTTCCCCCTAGGGTTTGGTGATTGAAGCCTTGCGCTACCAACACTTCAATTATTGACCCCTCTTGTCTCTAGTTCTCTTATGATCATTTGTTCCTTCAAGATTTTTTTCTGCCTAAAAGAATTCATTTTCCCTAAAACCACTGATCTAATCCTTACAATTGAGTGATTGACAAAAACTACTATCAAAACCTTTACCTTAAGCTCTCTACTAACTACTCCTAACCTTAGAATAGTCTAATCTAATAACTTATTTGTTGTTGTTACTAAAGTAATCTACATCCATCTATTGCAGCACTAAAAGCACCAAAAGCAATTGTAAAGTTGATTTATACACTGCCTTATTTGCTTCTGACAAATGCTAGTACTTTGGTATTAATAAGTAATTATTCTTGGTCTTGCTGAAGTCATTTTAAGGCATTTATTGTGAAGCTATTGTCTAATAAACATTGCTGCTATAAAATTCGGTTTGCTTCATCATATATCAACAATTTCTTTTATTGATAAAGTCCATGGTTTTATGAAGTACTAACAACAAGTTGTACTTGCAAAAGATATATTTTATTTTTGCTTTGTTCTGGGAAAGTACATCTTAATACTTCATTACTTCATTGGTTAAAACCCTAGGAATTTCTGATTAGTGTGACTTGTGAGAAGGGACATTTTCATAGAAACTTTAACCTTTGCCTTCTGAAACTCCCAGGTCACCGGGGACATCTCCCTTGCGACATTGACCCTAAATAGAAATAGGTATCCTATTGAGGCGAAAGTGATAGGATAACCTCATGTTATGCCAATTTTACTTTCCTTAACCTTTCCCTTTGGAATAAGTACAAATTGGGCGATAACATTTTGGCATCATTGCCAGGGAACACTAAGTCAATTTTCCTCAAAGATGACACTTCTCAGTAAGCCTTTCCTCAAAATCCTTTACTTTTCAAATCTTACTTGGAGACTCCACTGAGGGTGATCCCCTCATCCCTTTGATATTTTCAAGAAAATTATATGGATACTCCAAAAACCACAGGGAGGTACACCAACCCTCCCCAGTCCTTTAGAAGAAAGCCTCCCTGAAACTCTCATGTAGTAAAATCATCACTTGGAGGCAATCTTCCCTTAAACACAATGTCTAGAACATGAACACAGACTGTCAATCCAAACCAAGCCAATAACCAAAGACAATGGTCATCCAATCTTTTCAAACCGCTAGACATGACAGCTATACCGGGCTACCCTAGGCAAATGCCCCCTAAGTATGAAAAATGGTTGCCCAAATTCACTAGAAATGATGTAGTCAGTGTCACAGATCACATGAGAAATTTTTGGGCCTTCTTCCAGCTTCGTCCCATCAATGATGATGCTAGATATTTAGCTATGAAATTGTTCTCTGCCACCCTCCATGATGGCACTAGACGTTGGTACAATGGTCTCCCTGATGATAGTATTAAAACCATGGATAGGTTAGAGGAAATATTCCTCAAACATTGGAGTGTCAAGGAAGACCCCAACGTGTTGTTGATAAGGCTGAATAACCTCCTGAAACAAGAGAATGAAACCGTTAGAGAGTTCCATGACAAGTTTGAAACCTTGTTGCAAAAGATCCCAGAGATTCATCATCCTTCTAACAGTTTCCTTCTTTTCCTTTATACCAAATCCTTTACAGGTTAGCTAGGGTATCTCCTCAGAGATAAAAGCCCTCAGATAATCCAAGAATCCCAAGAGTTAGCTATAAGAATTGAGGACAACCTTTCATCATCTAGAGTTGATCATTTCTCAGCCCCAAGAGTTGGGATGGACACTAAACCTAAAATAGTCCACAATGCTTAACCTACCCCATACATTAGTGCTAGCTTGGCAAAGTTACAATTGACTGTAGATGGCATGGTAAAAACCCAAGAGCTAATGATGAATAGGATTGTCAACCTAGAAAGGACTCAACAACAATCCCCTAGGGTTCTTTACAAGGGTTAGTTCCAAAAGGGGAACCAAGTTTTCAGACCAAAGAATGATCAAGAGGTTCCAAATACATTAGCCCCTACAAACGTAGTGGATGAAAACCCTTGGTTCCTACAATGCAGTGAGTCACACTAGGAGCATGAGTGTCCTTTCAACAATGGAATCCATGACCAAGTGAACATAATGGACCATACCATCGAGGATCCTCAAATTTTCCTTAATATTACTCATCAAGAACATCAAGAGGGCATAAAGGAAGCAACCAAGAAGGCTAGGATGGAGGTGATAAACAACCTTGACCAAGAATCAAGAGAAAAGTTGAAGAAACAAGAATTCAAAAGTGTATACTAGAAAATATAGAATGAACCAACCTCTCTCTACTGGTCCTGTAGCATCACAAACAAGACCTCCACCCATGAACATACTCCTTCCTAAGAATCCTCCCAAGACCGACAAAGTGGACTTAAATTTTGACTTTGAAGGGGCATTAGCCAAAATGCATGTGACCATCCCCTTGAGAGAAGTCATCAAGGTACCATCTGTCAAAGAAAGGTTTGATAATTTTTTCAAAGGGTCAAATGGACCAATGGACCCTCCTATTATGCTACAAGTCGATCACTATAGGGTTCAGTATGATGGACATCCACCTTTCTTCATGACCTTATTTAGCAATAACAAATGCCTTAACAATTGTATGTTGAATTCAAGGGCAGGTGCTAACATGATGTCTTTGAAGGTCATGGAACAATTGGGCCTAAAAGTCACATGACCTTACAAGAATGTGTGTGGCTTTGAGTCGAGAGCCATACCCACGCATGGGGTAGTTGAGAACGTGGAAGTATGCCTTGGAAGATACCCCGAGAGAGTGATCCATATGGACATCGTAGTGGTGAATGTCCCAGATGTGTGGGGAATGCTATTGTCTAGGAAATTTGATGCGATGTTGGGAGGCACTCTAGAGATGGATCTCACTTATATCAATGTGCCTATGAATGACAGAATAATAATCCACCTCCCGAATGTGCCAATGACCAAAATCCATGTGCAATAAATTGGCGATGACATTGAAGTTGACGAAACACATGAGCTGATCAAAGAGAGTCTTCCTGAATTTTCCCCTGAAGACATGCCTTTTTCTATAGAAGAAGACTTTGATCATATACAATGGTCAAAGAAAGAGGATTATTAGCAACTCCTGAATAAATATAAAGACAAAGAAGTTGGGGCTGACAAATTATTAAAGAAAGGAGAAGATAACATATTGATCTGACCGTCCCAACAAGAAGTTTTCATAGCAGAGTCCCATCCTCCTCCCTCAAGACAGTACACCAAGGTTATGCAAGAAACAACCAAGTTCAAAACCAAGGATTACAAAGAGGGAGACACGGTCTAGATGTGGGACACAAAGAAGGGAGAGCCTACTAATGTCAAGGGAAGAGCACAATTTTGGCTTGGACCCTTCAGAGTTGGAAGAAATTCAGTCGATGATGCCTACTATTTGTCTACATTGGAAGGAAGAAGGCGCCCATTACCAGTTAGCAGGCACCTCCTCAAACCCCATCAGGGGGTAGAGACTTGACTTCACAGGTAAGTACAAGTAAGTAGGTAGGCATTTGCATGCATTGTATATACCATCTACATTTCATGCTAGATTAGTTGTATTTCAATTTGTATATATGCTTGCTTATTTTCATTTACTTTACCATATATGAGTCGGGGGTGATATCGCCACCCCAAATGATTACTAATAATCTTTTTTTGAGATCAATCAAGTCACAGGTCATGCCAGAGATGTTGAGGTTCTCATGCGCTCTATGGTGAGCACATGTCCCCGAGTTGGAGCCATATGTTATCCCCTAGCCTAGGGATAACTAAGGATATTATGTCTCGAGGCCCACAGGTCCTAGACATGGAGTACCGAGAGGCATATTGACTTTATCCTAACCCTGGAGGGCCCATATTTATTCTTCAATGCCTCCACCTTGTCAGCAGCAGCAACATCCATCCCATCAGCCTGGTCCTTCAGCAACAATGGGTCTTTCTCCATGAGGTAATGAGTTTGGGTATCATGGTATGTGTCACTCTGATTCTCAAAACATTTGAATATGTGCATTTAATTCTTTTTACTTTTGACGTATGCTTGGACCTTATGCCTTTCCACTTGTCCACACTTGGGGGGAATGACAGGATTCCCTGGCAATTTGGTTATGTTAACACTCTGTAAATTTTTTTTGGTTGATACACAAACAACATAGGTAATTGTTTCAACCTACTTTAGAGCTAAGGCACTAGCTTGCTCAACTCAGAGAGGGATCTCTCGAAATTCTGGTCATCCTTTTGGAGTAATACACCTACAATTGTGTGTTCTGAGGCAAAAGAGAATAGTATGAAGTCTTTCTCAAAATTTGGACTAGCTAGTACAGGAGCCTTTGTCAATGCTACCTTAATGTCTTCAAAATATTTTCTAGCCTCAGGGATCCACTTGATTTCATTTCCCTTCTTTAGCATGTTGGTGATATGATTTATGATTTCAGCTAAATTAGGAATGAATCTCCTCAGGAAATTCACTTTGCCCAGGAAGGATTGTACTTCCTTTTTGCTTCCGGGTATGCTAATTTTCAAGATCCCCTCGACTCTATTGGGGTCTATCTTTATCCCTTCCTTTGAAATAATGTGTCCTAAGAGATTTCCTTCTTCCATGGAAAAATTTGACTTTTTCGAATTCAAGGATATACCAAACTTCCTGCACTTTTCAAACGCCCTTCTAAGATGCTTGATATGTTCTTCATCTGAGGTAGAATACACGGTAATGTTATCGAGGTATATAACGATAAATTTGTCTTTTTCATCAGCAAAATCGATGTCCATAGCTCTTTGAAATGTTGCCCCTGCATTCATAAGTCCAAATGGCATTTTGGCATACATGAAAGTTCCCCATGGTGTGGTGAATGTTGTCTTTTCTTGATCGTCAAGGTGTACCATGATCTGGTTGTATCCCGAGAAACCATCTAACATTGACATATTTTGAGAGCCCACCACCTTCTGTAAAATATGATCCATTTTGGGCAATGGGTAGTTATCTTTAAGAGATACCTTATTCAGGTTCTTGAAGTCCACACATAATTTGATCTCTCCACTCTTTTTTCTAACTGACACCAGATTTGCCACGCATTTGGAAAATCTTAGGGACACTATGATTTTTTCTTCAAATAGTTTCTTTACTTCTTTCTCTATCAATGGTAACAACAAAGGGTTTATTCTTCTTAATTTATGTTTGAATGGATTGTGATCCTCTTTTATTGGGATAACATGTTTGATTATACTAGTATAATAAACTTTCAATTCATCATAGCTCCAAGCAAAGACATCATGGAATTCCTTCATTAATTTTACATACCTTTATTTGACTTCAGGGTTGAGCTTTTTGGACATCTTAATGCTCTTTGGACCTTCTCGAGTCCCAATATTACAATATTACAAATCCCCTTCATTTACTGTAATCTTTGGACTTCTGGCCACATCGTTATTATAAAAAAAAAAATTATAATGGTACCACGCCTTTGGGGATGATGTTTCTTTTCAGTTGTACAATATCTCTGCCAACAATCTGATTGTCAAAATACCCTTCTTTTGTGAAAGCAGCTGCATCCACCTCATCATCGCAGTATTCATCGTCAATGTTTAAATTATCAAACTCATTTTCCATCTTAACGAAGCTTTCTATATGTTTGTCATTCTCAAAGACTTGTCAGCGCTTCATATTGTCTGGTACTGCTGGTCGGTACTTGACTTCAACCTTGTAGCTTTTTTCAGGGAAAATTGGGACTTTAAACACTGCTGCTGAAGTAGCTAAGGCATCAACAACCTGATTTTGTTCTCTTGGAATTGTTGAAAGATTGCATTCTGAAATTTTCTCAAGGAGGTCTACTACCAAGTTTCTATAATCCCTCGGTCTGGGATGTTTTGCTTGGTAGATGCCTTTGATTTGATTTATGATAAGCTCAGAGTCTCCAAGTACAACAATTCTTTTGGCACCTGATTCTTCCAAAACCTTCAACCCCAATATTAACGCTTCATACTCGGCCATATTATTGGTGCATTCGAAAACAAGTTTGTAAGAGCATAATTTTGCATCTCCTTTGGGATGATTTATCCATACGCCAGATCCAACTCCTTCTCTGCATGCAGCACCATCAAAATTCACTTTCCATATCTGATCCTCTACATCGCCCTGCTATTCTGAAAGTTTCTCCATCTGTTGTTCAGGCACACCTTTGTCAGCCATAATGACTTATGTTTCTTATTCTCCGGAGCATATGTCATTGAAGAAAATAGAGGACCCCAACTCAGTACTAACTGAGTAGATAGGATGATTGGTAGGTTGTGATTTGTTGATGACCATATATTTAAGCAGAACTTCCCTATACAATCTTTTGTCTTGACCAAAGAGAGGAATAGTGGCATATGACATGTCCATCTGGAGGGTTCCTTTTAGTTTTTCATCCCATGACCTGGACAATAGCATGTCAAATTTTGGAGGAATATCAGCGACCACTACATCCATCACCATATTCTTTGTTGGGATTTGTGCCAGAGAACCACCATGTCTTTGATCATGCCAAGGCATTTCACCTTTCTTGAATCAAAGGAGAACAAATCTTTATAAGGTCTTGTGACATCAAGACCTAATTGGTCCATGACCACTTTGGGAATCATGTTGTGGGATGCTCCAGAGTCCAGCATAACATTGTGTAGAGTCATGTCATGGATTTTCAAGCTGACATAAAAAGGATGAACTTCTTCAATTTCACTGCTTTCTTCTACTCTTGGCCCAAATAGGATGGTTGGGTGATCATCTTGTATGTTCAGGGTATCAGAGGATTGTCCCATTTTAAGCATCTTGATAACTTGATTTTTGTATTCGTTATTCCCGATCAATTCATTAAATGGTACTGGAATTTTTATCTTAGCCATCTCACTTTCGAAATCAAAAGAGGATGGAGTTTTTTCTACCTCTTTGGTGACCATTTCCTTTCTTGTCAATATTTTCTTCTGAGGTTCTTATTTATGCTTCCCCTTTTCCACAGTATCCTTTGCAACAAAATCTTTCACAGTAGAGTCCTTTTTGGGTTGACTAGAAGAAGCTACATTATTCTGAGCTTCTTTGGTGGGATTCCCCTTTGGAAGATTACCCTTTGGAGGGTTTGGAGGTAGTTTTTGATTTCGGAGGTTATATTGCCTTTGGAATTCAATGATGCAATTTTGTAATCCAGACTCATAATATTCTCTTTCTACTGATACCCTTTCCTCTTCATCTTGCAGAAATATCTCACTTGCATCCATGAACTGGTCGTGTTCTTCTTTGGTCGGGAATACCTCTGTTTCTTTATCGTCACAGCAGTTCATGTTGTCTTCAAAATATCCATCATAATTTTCATTCACATAATTATTCTGAAAAGGAGGCCTAATCTATTGTTCCCCATGATTTCCTTGGTTTCCCTGATTTGCTTGATTTCCCTGATCTGCTTGAGCTGCCTGATTCCCCTGGTTTCTCTATTCTCTTTGTCTAATATGTGGAATGGTTGGTATTCTCATATTTATGGGTGGACCATCAACCTATTCTCTAGGGTTATCCCTATTTCCCAGGGCCATTCTCTCCATCATTTTCTCCATATTCCTCATCATTGCCTCGAACCTCTCTTTTGATGTTTGCGATGTTGAAGTTTGTGCTTTATCCTGAGTTTTGTCCATGTCTCTGCCAAAATTATCTTTCATCTTTCCTGAATCCATTAGATTCACTTCGACTTCTATGGCATATGTCATCATATCATCTAATTTGGTAGATCTTCGTTCCCTTAATAATAAAGCAAAATCACTTTCAAAAGAATCGGCATATCAGAGCTGAGCAACCCTAGGAGGGGGTTTCACCTCAGCAGGAATCACATTATAGACCTTCATGAATCTGGTGGAAAACTCTTGCATTTTTTCGTCAGGTGATCTTTTCATGTTATTATACTGGGTCAACAACTGAAGGGGATTTTTCTTATCTCCCCATTTTTCAAGTAAGTTGGTTTCAAAGGCATCGAAATCCACGATACTAGCTGGTGGAAGGGCTCTGAACCACTTCCTCACTTATCTAGCAAGGCTCTGTGTAAACAACCTCATTTTTATGTCTGCAAAGTCCACCTCTTCCAAGTCTATGAAATCATTAAACCAATCTAGGTGTTTTTGGGCTGATATGTTACCTTCAACATCATATAACTTGATCATTAGGTTATAATGTTGAGGTAAATCATGTAATTGAGTGGGCAGTACAAGAGGAAAAAATTTGGTTGCCATAGCTGCTGTGATGGGTCGGAGTGGAGGTTGGTTTCGAGCAGGGGTCACTACAGGCCTGACAGACGAGGCTAGAATCAAATCTTGGAATCTCTTTTCATCAAAGATGGTCTCATCTAAATGAGATTCGGATTTAGTTCTGAACAAGGATTGTTCAAATTTCAAGTCAAACTCAAGGTCTTCGATAATGGTCAATCTGTCCTTGGGTAAAGACAAATAACGGTCTGGACGCAACACAGGGGTTACTGGATTTTCTTTTCTTTTATGTACAAGATTTTAAGGATCAGACACAGAGATTGCGGCTTCTGGGTCTGGGTTGCTCCTAGTGTGAATTCTCTTAGGAGCCAGAATTTCTATCTCACGCGTTGTGGTGCAACTGGTCTCTGAGTAACAGAGTCGCCAGGGTAAAAATAATCTCATCCAATAAGGTACTTGATTCACTGTCACCCTCAAGGATCAAACTAAAGATTTAAGTCATTTTCCAGGGAAAATTTTTTCAATTTCGTCCTCGGCAACAATGCCAAAATGTTAGCACTCTGTAAATTTTATCTGGTTTATAGAAAAATGACAAAGGTAATTGTTTCAACCTGCTTTAGAGCTAAGGCACTAGCCTACTCAACTCAGAGAGGGCTCTCTCATGTCACTGGGTGTTTCTTTGGAAATCGGTGGATAGATTTGGTATATTTTGGGGGCTTTTATAAAATTGTTGGCGAAGAAGGGGAGGAACACACAGGACTATGGAATCAAAATTATGAAAATGAACGAAAACAATACATCGAATGGTAGAATTATCCAGAGGATAAAGGCTAAATGAGGCGATGAATCTGAGTTATTCTTAAGTTTAAATAGAGTGTAGGAAGATAAAGAAAACAAATAACTGCATGAGAGCATTACTGAAATGAATTTTGAATTAGTTAAGAAGACACACACAATTAAAATTGCTTAAGCCAAGAGCATCACAAGATGAATTCTGGGCCTTTAAATCTCCAATTTAAACAAAAGAAAATGTAAATGAAATGGCAGGTCACAGGAAATACATATGATGAAAGGAAACAAAGCTCATATCACAACCCTTTAGAATATTTCCATAGAGACTTCAAAATCTTCTGCATTTATATTCAATTCAGATTCAGAAAATTTACAAAATAGAGTCTAATACAACCAAAAGGTGCTCTTTCACTTCTTCCAACATTAATTCATTCAAATGTCCCAGTATTTATACAATTCGATTACAATGGCTGAAACTAAAGCATTTCATCTTCTGAAACTGACTAAAACTATTCTGATTGACAGTTTCGATATATGAACTGATTTACAATTGTTGCGCCTCTTTTGTCACCTAGATGAGAAAAACAGAGGTGCTTACAAGCTTAGTTGGGTTAGCTAAGAAAGACAGCAGTAAAGAAAAGGGTTAGAAGAGTAAAGCATAAAAGACTAAGCTAAGAATTTAACTAGGAATGATAAAAACAATTAAACTATAGTGCATAAGGACATAAGAACAAGAAACAAACAAGACTCATGTCACCGATGGAAAGGATTGCATTAGTGAAAATAAAACACCAAAGAGAAAGGGGGACTTTGGGTCCCTTCTTCCTCCAAGGGAGGGCTCTTGGACCCCCAAGATTGAGCTCTTCTTACAACTTGAAAACCTAAAAGAAATGGTGAAAGAATCCCAAGCTAATTCACTCAAAGGGTGATGTGAATAGCTCAAATGGAATGGTGTTAGTATGCTCTTGATGAGAAAAGAGGATTCCCCAAGAGAATAGCAGAAACATAACCTTACAAATGAATTCCTTGAAGATGTAGTGCACCCATGGCCTCTTTTTATTGCACAAATTCGATGTATTATGAAACCAGCTTTTAGTGTGAACAAGGGGTTGTTTAGGGCACCTTTAGGTCTTTGACCAGCCACCCAGTCGGATTCATCCAATATTTGGATGTCAAATCGACTTGGAAGTTGAACTAGAAGTGGGTGGGAGGCCGACCAACATCATAAATGTGTCGTTCTTAGGTGTGTGCGGCTTTCAGCGTCCACAGTCGCGCATCGTGTGCATGTGTGTTTTTCCTGCATTTCTTGATGGTGCATTTGTACGCGCTCCCTGTATAGTCATAGCGCATCCTAATTTTATCACTGGTTGTATAGTTTTTGACCTTTTGGAAATGTTTTTTTGGTAATTTTGGTCTATGGATGAACTTAATAGCTATTTGGAGATGTTGGATTCCTGTAACCATTTGCGGATGAAATTTCAGTGATAACAGATGCCCCCTGATGGATGAGGTTAGGAGCATATGTATAGCTGAAATTCATCAATGTTTCTTCTACTGAGAGTACGATTGTAAGAAAGAGAAATAGCAAGAGTATCAAGAGCGACCCGTTGGAGGGAGAGGGGAACCTATAGGACCCGACCTTTCTGAAGGTGTGAAAAATAAATTGTGTACAAATGAGGCGGGCATGCCCCATGCTCGGGTCATGTAACTCAAAACATGTGTAATACTGTAGTTGAAGTGGTATGTTGGTGAAGATGAGTGCAACACCCTCAGGGGCATTTTGATAAGAGCAAAGGACAATTCTGATGAGGAACAATACTCTGAAAAGTAAGAAATGACACTTGGAGGAAGTATCAAGGATTTGGCGAGCATTGATGGCCCAACAAATTTTAGAGGTCTTCAGCAAATATAAAAACAACTGCAATAGTCGCAAAGTAAGACCCATCGTAACATGAGAGAGTGTTGAATTTGAATGTTATGGGGGTCAACGACAGCAGAGAGCAATGATGGTGCTCCATGTGTTGTCCGAGACTCCTCATTGTAAAGGTAATGAGGGTCAAGATAATGTTGCCCTTCTGGAAATGGTGTTGATGTCGACAGAAAGGGAAACACGATGCTAAGAAGTGGAGGGCTTCAGAAAATTCACTGGATGGGATCAGAAACTGAGGTACATGGACGAAGTCAAGATGGTTGGAGACTCAAGACTGACCTTGGTTGGGGATATATGTGAAGTGGCAGCAACCGTACAACTAGGTCGAGTGTCAGGGGGACAACTAGATGGGGGATAAGTTGTGCGAGAGGCGGGACAAAGTGAACAAACTCAGAGAGCATAGGTAGGTGGCATGTAGCATACTCAGGGTTTATGGACTATGTCAATAGGGGTAGAATATAATGGATGCCCCAACCAAGAGAGACATGGGTTGTGTTTGCCAAAAGGAAGAAGGTCGTCAAAGGTGATGACAAAAAGCTATGTAAATGTTGGAAACAAAGGCTTTGTACAATTGCCAAGTAAATAAATAATTGGGGATGAGCGTACAAATAAAGAAATGGTGGCCCCAGTGCAATATGGCTTGGCCTATGAGGGTGCAAGTTGTGTAGGGAACTGGTGGAGGGTGAGGGGCTCCATGGGCGAGTCTCTGTATGAGGTAAATGAATGAAGGGGAATTCACAGATGGGCAAACTGACTGTGGATGAAATGGATGGGTAATGATACGGCAAAGGTACAGTCAAAATAGAACCATAATGAGATAACCTGGGAGTCTGTTGGGAAAGTTAGAAAAAGGCGGAGAAGGAGTATGTGTCTGATTCTCGAAAATGCATAAGACTATCGGGACTCCCATCGCTAAAGGGTGAAAACAACATGAGATTCAAAGTGCCAAGGGGGACTATGAATGGGAAAACTCATGTGGGGAGAGTGCTACCGGGTGACAGTACCAAAATGCAGTGGAGGTGACAGTACTGCAGAGCTGGATATAGGGACCCTAAAGGAAAATTTCAAAGGGTGTGACTGAAGATGCAATTGAGATTTAGAGGGAATGATTACATGCCAGTGTCGATCATATACCTGAAGGGGTCACGCTGGTGTGTGATGACCAAGTACTTGCACACACGAAAACCAAATACCCGATGTGAAAAATATTTGAAGATAACGAACATATAACAGTTATTTGATAATTTTGAACATGAGCATGCGTACCTAAATGGGGTATGAGAAAATGGATCCCTGGGGGCCGAGGATGGATGGTGACCTGGGAAGCATGACTACATAGGCAGCGGGATCCTGATCTCGTGGCTGAAGATGGATCGAAAAATGGATGTCCGGAGCTCCCAGAAGGGGGTATGGAAGTTTTGGCAAAAAGGGCCTATATATAGTTGTAGGGCCCACATTGCCACCTCATTTATACTTGCTTCTATAGTGATCAAAGAGGAGATTCCAGAGTAGATTTGGAGATTCTGGGAATGCGAGGAAGTCGATCTGGGAGGTGCGAGAGTCAGGTTAGTGGTCGCATCCTCCTGTATAGTAGTTAGGTGTCAATTTTTGGGTAGGACCGTACGGATGGTCGTGCAGTGGGTTTTTGGCAGTGTGGCCCCCCAAATGCGCGAGTGATCGATGGTGACCCACACATGAATGCATGGTTGTAATGGGCACAGTCGTGCAGGGGGGCGTGCAATGTGGGAAAACAGGCACGCATGGGGTGCACACCTGTTCGAAGCACAGTCGCGCATATGTGCGCAACTATGGTGCTGACAGTTGTGCATGAGTGTGCAACTGTGTAGTGAATAGGCACGCATTTGGTGCACACCTGTGGGCTGAAAATGTGTGCATACATGCGCATCTGTGGGGTAAACACGTGCGCATGTGTACGCACCTATGGGGATAACAACCATGCCCTTGAGGAAAAGTTGTGGGTGAGAAAAACTTATCTGTTTTTGGGAGATTTTGGTGTTTTGATGAATTGTGATGGTTGATCGAGTACTGTATATGTGGATGCAGGTGATCATTTGGGATGATGTCGATCCGTTGAAGGGAGAGGGACTGGGCCCGACTAAGGGAGGCCGTGAGGGATGAGGAGTCGGCGGTTTGTGGTGCTTTGGCGGCATGTGGGCTGCTGAAGTTTTTTGAATGCTCACTGGTGAGGGCACAGGAGTATCTGTTGTAATTCTTGATTTCCATGTGGAGTCCATAATTGCAGTGTTTTATTGTGCGTGGGGAGCACTTGGAATTATCTGATGAGGAGGATGTTTATTTTCTAACTTGGATCCCTTTTCGAGGAACCTTGCTATCGGCAGATCCGGTGATAGTTGGAGAGGGGCAGTTAGCGACCCTTGCCCGGGCATATTGTTCGGGAGAGGATTTCATGTCCAGGTCAGTGGTGAGGATTGGGGCGATGGATGCCCTGGTACATTGTTGTGTGCCAACGATGATTGTGAGAGTTTATGGGTCACTCGTGACTCAGCGTATTAGTGGCGGTCAGTTGAGGATCATGCAGTGGGCACTAAGGGCTGAGCATTTTTCCTGGGGCCTGATGCTCCACGCAAAGATGGTGGGACAACTCATCAGGTGTCGAGCAATGGACTCAAGGGATTTCACTTTTAGATCTATTCTGGTGGCTTGGTTTCTAGAGAGGGTGCCTATGTTGCGCCATAGAGTTTTGTTAGACCCACCAGAAGCGCGAGCGCCGCGACTACGGCAGTGGGCGACGATTTTGGTCCATCATTGGGGTGGGGAGGGTGGCCATTAATTCATGGCCAAGGCTACACAGGTGTGGCGTCAGATGCCACCGATCATATTGTAGTTTTCGTACAATGGGGTAGATTTATGTGATGACCCCGAGATGATATTACCCCTGGGAGAGTTATTCGACTGCCGAGGTATGATGTTGGTTTTTTATTTTTTTAGATAGTATAGCATATGGTTGATATCTTTATATATGTTCATACTATCATGTGTTTGTTTATGTAGATGTGGGACCGCGTGGATGGGAGGTCGAGCTGATCAGAGCGCCAGCCCACCAGGGGCCTATGGGACCACCGCGGGTAGAGCCGCGAGAAGGGGAGAGGCGGCAACGAGAGGATGTTGGGGTGAGTCACATTGATGAGGATAGAGCAGCCAGGATACGTCGTTATGATGACCCCGGTGCAGGGTCGTCACATGCTCCTCTGGCTGAGGCCGGGGGAGAGTTCGATGATTTCTGCTACCAATTAGAGTCGGTTCTACAGGGAGTGCCTGAGTGGATGTGGGTGTGGATCTAGGATGAGGGGATCCTTGAGCAGTGTATTGGGCTATTGGCAGAGTTGCGGACCCTGATCCGCAGAGCAGCTGTAGTCGGAGCTGCAATGACTGGGCGATTGCCCCGTGGACCCGAGGGACCTAGAGCTGGTGGGGTACCTCCGCCAGAGGGAGGACCTGGTGTTGGAGCTCTAGAGGCACCCTGAGGGCCGCTAGATATGTATTTTTTTATTTGATATAGGTTGGTGAGCCCGTTTTGTATAGTTGCAACATCCAGTTTTGTATTGATAGGGATGAGGTGACTCACCTGCCTACGGGCGATGTACTATTTTTGTAAACACTTATGACATTTTGACCTATATATATATATATATATGGATATACATTCTGGGATCTTGGTAATGTGTTCATGTGTGATGTGTTTTTTGTTGATGATTTTTAATGTAGTTGATGATGTTTAATCTATATGTTGTGACAGACTTCTGATGGTTTGTGTGTGTGTGAAGATGTCTTGATGTGATATATGTCAATCTAGTATAATGTTAGCCATGTTATTTGTTATTTGATTGAATTGTCTTGGGATATGTGTAAATGTAATGAAATAAAAATGTCGAGATAAAAGTCTAACCTGGAGGTATTTGTGAAAGAGGCAAGGATCACAGACATGGTACACATTGTTGAGTTGGAGGACGACAAGTTGGGAATCTAATAAGACGTTAAGGTGATGAATATGGCGATGAATGGCCTCGACCAGGAGACCAATGATGATGGTGTATTATGCTTGATTGTTGGTGTTTGAACCTAAACATATGTTGTTGGTGTGGAGCAAGTCATGTGAAGGTGAATAGAAGGCCCAAGCAGCCGAAGCGAGATTCTGTGTCCAACGGCTAGCTCTGTTGGTGTAACCGATGTGGTAGGTCGATGGGGGTGGCATCTGTCAATAACACAATTGATATATTAGACGTGAGGTATAGAGAAAAGAATATTAAAAACTCTACGAAAGACGTACAAAAAAGAAAAATCCTAGTGTAGTAAGGCTACGCTAAGGCGTAAAATTTCTTTAAGTACAACCCGTTGATGGATCCTTTGAGAGGATGGCCCTCTGGGGAGGCCAGGATGTATGCGCCTTTAGTGAGGCAATGTTGGAAGATGTACGAACCATACCATAGGGACTCGAATTTTCCATGGCCGAGGGTATTGTGAGCGATATCGTAAGCGAGGAAGGGGTCTCCTTCGTTGAATGAGCGAAGGTTGACGTGGCGATCAAAGGTGGCCTTTGACCATTTTTTGGATGTCTCATTGTTTTGTAATGAGGATCGACGATCTTCATCCAGGGACTCTAAGTTCAGCAAACACTGCTCCATTGGAGCAGTTTCGGGTAATAGCTCAATGGCAGTGTGTAAGGTGGGAATTTCACACTTGATGGGAAGAGTGGCCTCAACTTTGTGGACTAGATGAAAAGGTGTGAACCCAGTGGCAGTTTTGATTGTTGTGCGATAAGCCCAGAGTGCGGAAAATAACATATGATGCCAATCGGTTTTATTTTTGTTAATCATGCACTACAACATGGTTTTGAGGACCTTGTTAACTGCTTCTACCTGTCCGTTGGACTGAGGGTAGTATGGTGAGGCAAACTCGTGGGAGAAGCCTAACCTAGATGAGAGTTCAATGAAAATCTCATTCTCGAAATGCTTCTCGTGATCAGAGACCAGTTGGAGTGGTACTCCAAAGTGAGATATGACGTGGTTAAAGAAAAAACATGATGTTGTGTCAGCGGTGTTGTTGAAGGTAGGCATGGCTTCAGTGCACTTGGTAAATTAATCGACTGCAACGACTATGTATTTGTGCCCATTGTTGGATGGAGGGTTGCAAGTCATGAATTCGATGCCACATTTACAAAAGGGACCAGCGGTGATGACTGGGTGTAGAAGAGGAGGTGGTTTGCATGCCTTGCTGGCATAAAGCTGGCATTTATCACATTGTTTCACGGCATAAATGCAATCGTGAAATAATGCAGGCCAAAAGTAACCTGCGGGAATGATTTTCTGAGCGGTGGACATCCCGGAGAGATGGCCCCCGCAAGCACCGCTATGGCCATCGTTCAAGACTCTATCAGCTTCTCCAATAGTCAAGCATCGACAAAGTATGGTGTCGGCCCCTCGCCGATATAAGATATCCCTGATGAGGAGGTGGTGGGGTGTCTGGTGATGAATACGTCGACGATAATCTCTGGAGAGGTGGTTTCCGAATTTTTGTGTTCGGAGATAGACGAGAATATCTCCATACCAAGGGTCATCTGAGGGGATGTAAAAGAGATGTTCATCGGGGAAGTTGGTTTTGACCGGTGAACTGGTAGTGTCAGAGGGAAATGTCGTGATAAGTTCGGCGAGGATGAAAGATTTCTTGCTCTTGGGTGTTGAAAATTTGAGATCGTACTCTTGAAGGATGACGATCCATCGAGCAAATTTACCATTAATTTGTCGAAGAATGAGCAAGTGTTGCATGGGGTTGGATTCTACTATGACTTTGGTAGTTCGAAGCAGAATGTAATGGCGCAGCTTCTGGACTGCGAGGACGACTGCAAGGGCTAGCTTCTCTTCGTGATTGTATTTTAAGGGTGTCCTTGAGAGGTTTTTACTAATGTAGTAGATGACAGGCTTGTAGTCATCATCCCCAATTTGAACAAGAAATCCTTCTAGTGAGACGGCTGAGGCCGATATGTAGAGGATATAGTCGCGGTTATAGTCGGGTGGACTAATCAAAGGGGCATTGGAGAGAGTCGTTTTAAGATCATCGAAAGTGTTTTGGGTGTGTTCATCCCAGTGGAATGGGATGTCATGGCATAGTAAGTGAAGGAAACCGTGTGCTCGAGTGGCATAGTCTGGGACAAAGCGCCATAAAAAGTTAGCTTTGCCTTGTAGGCTTTGCAGTTGGCGTAAATTCCGAGGAGGGGGAATTTCCGTGATGGCTTGGAATTTGAGGGGATCCACAGTAATATCGCTTTGGGAAACAATGAACCCAAGAAGGCAGCCAGCAGTGACGCAAAATACACACTTGAGGGGATTCAAGCGGATATTGTACTGATGACACCTGTGAAAGATGATGCGTAGATCATCGAGTTGTTGAGTGTGTTTCTTGGATCGAGCGGTAAGGTCGTCCAAATATGCGAGGATGATATGAGCTAGTTTATGAAAAACATATGTCATGGCCCGTTGGAAAGTGGCGCCGACATTCTTGAGGCCAAATGGCATGACACGATACGCAAAGGTGCCCCAAGGGGTAGTGAATGCGGTCTTGTATTAATCGGCGGGGTGAATTTGGATTTGGTTGTAGCCAGAGAAACCATCCATGAAGGAAAAATCCTCGTGACCTGCACAATCAT
>JASDQU010186926.1:0-12060 GCA_032191745.1 Picea mariana | reverse complement strand
ACACATCAAGACAAAGCACAAAGCACATAACATAGTGTTTATGTGGTTCACCCCCACCATGGGGCTATGTCCACCAACTCTTCTTCTTTATTGTCTTTAGTCAATCAGTTACAAGAACAAAGCCTTCAAAATCCTTACTCCACACAGGACAAAAGATCTGTGTAGCTTGTTATATCCTTCTTCCATATGTTACAACACTAAGACCTCCACAATCTACTAAAGGGACCTACACTTAGCTATGCAAGTCTCTTACAGTCATGCACAAAGCCCTTACAATTCATGCTAGCATTTAGCCTTTAGCACTTAGCATATCATCACATCACATAGATGCACTATTCTCCTCCTTCTTACATTGCCTATACTTTTATTTATACAAAAATAGGCCTAAACATGGGTAAACCCATGGGTCGACATCTCATTCCCGTTACATATTCCCATATCCCAAAAAGGGGGCCGAGATCCTGTGATCTCCACTTCATCCTGTGCTCCTCCTTCGATAGGCTGTCGAAGTCCCAAAATAGGTCAACATGACTAAGAAACTCCAAAAACTTGGTCAAGGGCCAACAAGCCCCCAACACTCACCTGTGACTCGTCCCGAGTCACTCTGGTCTGCAAAATTCTACCTCGAACACCTCAAGATTTTCTCGAGCTGCTTCGACTTGTTTCTTTATTGTGGCCTCTTGTTCAGTGAACTCATGGATTATTGTATCATTTAGTGTCCCTTCTAGGCATTGTTCTGCTACAGTGACAACCTATTCTAACTCTGCTTCTCGGCTCTCTACATCTGTAAACATCTAGCATGCCTTATCTTGCACAGGTTGAAATCATTGAGTGACTTCCATCACTTTTCTTTGAAACATATGGATCTGTTGTTGAGTTGTGCATTGTTCTTGAGACCTCTTCACTCTTTTTATAGCCAACAGGGCCTTCAGTTGTGCCTGTAGTGTATCTGTATGTTGCTTCACTTCCTAGAGCTGCGACTCCAGTGTTTGTAACTTTGGGTTCTCAGTGAGGTTTTCATATATATGGGCACTGTGGTTACTCAGCTTCTTGCATTCCAATGCAAGAGATTTTAATCTTTCAACTGCACTGTGGACAGTTGCTTCTCACTGGTCCCTTATGTTCTGCGAGGTCTCAGGTATAGTGAATAATTCTAGATCTATGTTGCATTGCTCAAACTGTTGGATCACTTCTTTGAGTTGCACCACCTGTTGTGGAACTCTCTCCTTGGCCTTTACTTAGACAACTATCATAGATCGAAGTTCTCTGTTGACCATTTCCTTAACTTTGATTTTTTCTTCGAACAACTGTTCCTTTTCTTTATGCAGCTGGGATTTTTCTTCATCATATTTTACTTGGAGAGCAAGCTTCTCTCATTCTACAATACTTCGTTGCTCTTCAAGGACTCCTTGTACTTTGTCCTATGCTCGTCGAAGGAGATCTTTGACTATATCAGCGATCTAGTGGAGTTGAGTTGGCTCATCTCCCAGTTCTGTTGTTTTCGATGGTAGAGGCATAGTGGAAACTATGCGGATGGACTATAGTGCCTTCTGCACTCCTTGAAGTTCAACCTTGATCTGATTGAACACCTCCTCCTACTTAGCTTCTTAATTCTATGCTATCTCCATCAAAGCATCATTCAGTATTGCGATGATGAAGTTGAAGTCATCTAAGGTGAGGGTGGTCTCAAATTTGGTCCTGGTTACTTTTTATTTCTTCCTTGAAGAAGGTTTTGGAGGGGAAACCTTCCTTTTCTTCGAGGGGTCCTCCTCGTCTCTAGGAGGTGTAACCTCGCCTTTATTCTATTCAACTTAATCACCATCTGTATTTCTACCATCACCTCCTTTCTCAGGTGATATAGAAGCAAACTTTTCCAAGGTACTGCTTACATCTTGAGCTTCCTCATTTTTCTTGGTATTGCTCGATCTAGGTGTATCATGCGCTGCTTCTAGATTTTCAATATCAAATAGCTCTACTGGGTCTACTGGGATGAGGAGGTTCATCTACCATTCCTTAGTAATCTCTTCTAAGTCTTCCTCTATCATCTTGTAGTATGACTGTAGCTATTGTTTATGCTCATTAGTGCGCGCTATGATATAGATGAAATGGCGGTCCACGTTGAATTTCATCAAGGGCCTGAACCTGTGGAGAGATTTCGGGGTTATATGAGGCTCAGAATGGATGGTTGTCTTTAGATTGTTTTAATAAGTGTGGAATACGACATTTGATTTCCATTGCTTGTTCATGTCATTGGAGTACCACAATGTACTAAACTTCGCGGCCAGAGGTTCAAAGGGCTCGATGTCTGAGAAGGTCGCACCTTCTGGCATCTCCCATGTGATAAAAATGATCAAGATGAGAAGCTCGCTGAAGTGGAACTCATATCCTTGGTCCTACACTTCCCTGTAGTCTATTTCCAGCTGGTTTATGAGGTACTTCGACCAATTCATTTATAGTCCCTCCGCACACTTTCTTGCGAGGTCGACTACAAATCTAGTCACTTGGGTGGGTTGGTTCTTGCGAACTAACTTTCTTGCGATCAATTGACAGGCACTGCTCTTGATAGAGGCTACCTTGTAACCTTAAGTTCCTTTCTCGACATCTCCATAGGTGTCTTTAATATTTTGCGCAAGAGCGCAATCCATGGTTTTCTCGGGATAGAAATCATGTGGTTCAGGGCCTTGCATGCTTAGCCCTATGATCTGATTGATCAATGTCAGATCCACTATGATGTGGTGGTTCAACCATAAATATCCGCCATGGTAGAAGGACAGTATAAACTTGACACATGCGTTCACTTCTTGGTGCCTACCGAAGTGAGGAATCTTCATGGCATTGAACAGTGTGGACTGCGGGAGGTTCATGGTCCATGACTGGGGGATGATCTTTGAGTTCTTTCCCTTGGTTCTAGTTAGATACTTGTGTGAGGTGAGCATGTTGTACACCTTGCTATCACCGAGGTTGAAGTTGCTAAAATTCAACGTTGTGATCTTATCTTGGTCTGCACGCACTGCGTGTATCCCTTTCAGGAGGTACGCAGTGACCAAAGCGTACTCAAATTCTTTGGGCACATTATCTTGATTGATTGCACTGCTTAGAGGTGGTAGATAGGTGGGTAGTATACTCGAGATCAACTTGGAATTCATGAGATCATCTCTATTCTTAGTTCTCTTTCATCTATTGGTCGGGATGGACTGGCTCGAGAAGTGGACGGAGAGGCCGACAATCCTCTCGTTGAAGATGCTTGTACACTTGTAGACACTACTCTCTCTGACATGACTCTTTCAGTCATTAATTCCAGGAGAAATTTTGGTATTGATTCTTCAATTATGGTGAGCTCGTCAGACATATGCACTCGGGATTAAAATTATCAGGGTCATGATTATCTTAGATACAACACTAGAACAAACATCAATAGCGCAATGATCATTGTATACAATTCGCTTAGTCTGCGGGCTTCAAATTCTCAGTTAGAAAAAGTGTTCTCCATGCATGGCGTAACAGGATAAGTAGGAAACTCGGAAATAGTTCACTTGCAATGGTTATGAGCCTCCATTAACTCTTGTTCAATCCGTTATGGTGTGTTTTAATAGTCTGATGACAGATCTTTATTTCCTTTCTTCCCATTCGGAGCATCGATCGAATGGTTATAATATTCCTAGCATCTATATTTCTTCGCCATGGAAAAGTGCCATGTGTCATTGTTTTGATATCCCGACGAAGCTCCAATTCTGCAAATTTTTTGTCTATGAAGTTCCTTCTGAAACCTTCTGCAACTTAGCTCTCTTCTTACTTTACTTCCTAGCCTTCTTTCCAGTGAGCTTCATCTCGGTAGTTCATTTTCCATTCCGATTCTTATCTTCAGTGCTTTTAGTTACTGTGCACTATTGAGATTCTCTCCTAGGACTCAGGGGTAACACCTCTTCTTTATCCAAGATAGGTACTTCAGTCTCTTGAGAGTCTTCTAATGTTCTTTCAACTTTGACATCTGGGTTTCTAGTGTTAAATAATTTCAATTTGTTCTCCTATTCTTTGATCAAGTGTGTGATCCTCCTGGTCATGAAATCTTTTAACTCTTGTTTCTTCTTCTCCAACACTTTTTCTTCTTTCTTTCTTCTGGCTTGATCTATGTCAATCCAAGATTTTCCTATTAACATGGTAAACGGGGTGCGGTCTTCAAAAAATGTAATAATCTCAACATCTTCCTCTGTTGAAGTTCCATTGACGTCATAGGTATCTGAGCAAGCCTTTCACACAGGTTTACCAGTTTTCCTCTGAATAACCCTAGTTCTCCTAATGAAGGAATCATAGCAGACCTCCCTATAGCTTCCCAAGTTCTCTCTATCATGATATTCACCTATGTTTCTTCATCTAGAATAGAGTCAATGTCAAAGTCTCTTATTCTTGCTTCAATGCATTCTTTTCCTTTGAATATCTCTGATAATATAACATGTCGTTGGTCATTCAAGGTTTCTCTCATTTGTAGCAATATTTTCTCTGATTCTTCCTGGGGTTCTGTTATAGCCTCTGGAGCTGCCTTAGGGTTTTCTTGATTCAAATTCATTCCTTCAATCTTAGCAATCATTCTGGGGAAATCCAACACTTCATGGTCCATATCTTTGTAACAAAGACAACTAGGTCTTCTCCCAGGTCATTCTTTAGCAAGATGTCTCGGTTTTCTGCAACTGTAACAGAGGGTTAATCCTCTCTTTCTTTTAAATGATCCCCAGTCTCTTCTATACTACGCAATAGGATCATAGGAGCTAACCTGCAACAAATTCTTTATGGGATCCTGCATCCATTCATTAGTCCAAACATTCTTTCTATGCATAGGTATAACATATCTTTCACTATTCTTGTCAGACGTATTAATATCAAATCTTATTTCATCTATCAATACCCTAGTTTTCAAAGTAGGAAAATTTTTGTTAAACATACCTAGATCCATACTCTAGAAACAAAAATTCCCACTTATCTTACTTCTACAGAGCACAAAGCGTTCAGATCTAAAAAAAATTTACTATATTTACCTTTATGAAAGCACAGAGCTTGCAGATCTTACCTCTTTTAATCATAAATTCTCACTTTTACCTTTCTTACAACACAAAGCTTTCAGATCTTGCTTCTTTCCTTCAGATCCAACCTCTTTTCTTCAAATCAGGATTCTTTCTTTTAGCACAGATCTTTATAATTCAAGTAGAATACTACACACTAGGGCACAGATCTACACACAAATCTTTCACAATCCCAGGTCAAATATTTGCACAAAGCTTCTTCTTCCTCAGTTCCCAACAATCACAGTTTTAGGTCCCGGCAATGGAACCATTTGTTGGCATAGGGGCAGACCCAGGGTTCAACACTACAACAACACACCAACAAATCCCTAACTACCGACCCTTTCAGGAACACATGAGAAGCAAATGAAGTCTCACCCGAGGTAGAGGCAAGGGTGATTGCAAGACTTAGGTGTCTACAACCTTAGCTGGGACAAAGATCTGTGATTAGAACACTTAATACATCTCTTAGTACCGTCATTCCCTTGATATGCAATCACTATTCACTTCACTGATACAACAGAGCTCTACAGCATTCACACTAATCTACATTATTTAAGCACTTAACATAGGTAAATAGAACAGATCGAGCAGATCAAGCACTAAGCATAGCCATATAGATCAGATCTAACATTCTCACATATAATAAGCACAAAGAATAAGTAGATCTATCTAAATACATCAAAGCACTTAAAAAATAACAAGTGAACACATCAAGACAAAGCACAAATCACATAACACAATGTTTATGTGGTTCACCCCCACCATGGGGATACATCCACCAACTCTTCTTCTTTATTTTCTTTAGTCAATTGGTTACAAGCACAAAGCCTTCAAAACCCTTACTCCGTATAGGATAGAAGATCTGTGTAGCTTGCTAGATCCTTCTTCCTTGTGTTACAGCACTAAGCCCTCCACAATCTGCTACAAGGACCTACACTTAGCTTTGCAAGTCTCTTACAGTCATGCACAAATCCCTTACAATTTATACTGGCACTTAGCCTTTAGCACTTAGCATATCATCACATCACATAGATGCACTATTCTCCTCCTTCTTACATTGCCTATCCTTCTATTTGTACAAAAATAGGCCTAAATATGGGTAAACCCATGGGTCGATATCCCATTCCCGATACATATTCCCATATCCCAAAAAGGGGGGCGATATCCCATGATCTCCGCTTCGTCCTGCGCTCCTCCTTCGACAAGCTGTCGAAGTCCCAAAATAGGTCAACATGACCAAGAAAATCCCAAAACTTGGTCTAGGGCCAACAAATATGCACCACACTTAGATTCCCTCTCCCCATGAAGGGTTAGTCAAAACATAGGCACTTAGCGGGGTTAAAATCCATATTTATCCTCTTTTTTCTTTCATTTTGCCACATGGATGGCTTGCTTTGATTAAAGATAATTTGGAATCATTCTATATCACAAATATAACTACTTGCATTGGGACCAAAAATTGAACGTCAATCTTTGAGTATGCTCTTCTCTCGTGCCATAAAGCGATCTTGAGAATCAGAAAAATGATTGAGGGAAAATTTTATCTCCCTTAAAGACAAAATCTTTAGGAGACAACAACAGCCCCCTCGAGTCTCCTCTTAGTTTCTTTTTTCAAACACATCTTAAATTTGTAAGGGCCCATACATGCCAACATGCGACAAAGATAGGATGTTTTTGAATTTACTTTCTTAGATTAAATCACTAGAGAAGTTTAAAGGTTTTGTAATGGGCCCACACATACCCACATGTCCACAATCTAGGATAGTTGTTGAAGCTTTCTTAGATTAAATCACACTAGGGAGTTAAAAGATTGGTAAGAACCCACATGTCCACATGCTAGTTCTATAGGGACTTTAAAATTCCACAAGGTTGTACCAATGGCATTTAGTAAAATAGGTAATTAAGATTTGTAAGGACCACACGAAGTCCACATACAGCAAGGTGACACCTAAATTATTAAAAAAAATTGGCACACTTTCACTTGTTCACGCACAAAGTCACTACTCACTCACATAGCTTCATCTAGAAAATCTTGGAGGTTGAAGTAAGTTTCCTCCAAAGGGATTATGAAACACCGCACCACTTTTCTTGATGAAACTATCCACTCCCATTTAATTTCAATGAGATTGGTTCACACCCCTAATCTCTCAAACAATCACATCAATTTTTTTTCTAAAAACTCATTAAGTTTTCCTCCACAGGAGGTTCCAAAAGAAATGTTTTAGTCTAGGTAGGATCTCGGGGATAGGCATCCAAATAACTCCCCGTTATCTGGTTCTCACATCTTCAAACAGTAGAATTTGTCAAATAGGCAACTTTAAATCCTCCAAGTCAAGTGTTCCTAACACCATAAGGTAGGGAGATACCCGTGAAGGGTCGAAGGCCGAGGTCCAGTTTTCTGTGTGTCCCCCCTTGAGGCACCCACCTCTTCGATGGGATCCAGCCCGTGACCCATTTCTTCGGCCAAAAATCTAAATGTTGCACTTTGACCAAGGTACCTGGTGACCAAATTTTAGGACATCTACCCAGGTGGCAATTGTGGGCTGCAATTGCACCTTGATCGGATTTTGTGTGGCTATTGGGAAATATTGCTAGCTCTTTTGGAATATGCACCCTCTACCTCTCATTATAACTGATTACTTCATCCTTCACTAGTTTCTCTTTCGATGGCTTCAGACCCACAGTCAAGTGCTATTGGAAGGTCCAGTGCTATTTGAGAGGAAGGACGTTACATATTTTTAGGACATGAGCATTTGTTTTCTTTTGTTCTCCCACATGGACAAAATCTACCTACCCACATGTATGCTTCTTTATCAATTGATTTATGTATGATGCTCTTGTGATCACATACGATTGTGAGATATATTGTGAAGGTCCAAGTTTTACAAAGACTCCTATTCAGTTATTTCTCTCATCACCATTTTCACACATTCACTTTGCTAGTCGGACATCATAGGGGACCCACAAAACCCCCACTGTTCCAGATGGTTTCGAAATCTCCCTCCTATTCTAGGAGGAGTTCCTAGTCTCACCAACTCATCATCCCAACCCTTGCACACTCCCGTGAGTGCCAATATCTTGGGATCATATTTTCTTAGTTCCACTTTACTTGGGTCCAATTCCCAAGGCCAACCATCCACTAGATTTCCTTTACAAGGAAAGAGGGGGCACACTTCTTCCCACGAAGGAAGTACAACCCCACCTAGCCCCCCTCATGGGTCAGGCACACAAACCACTCACACTATGGCTAGAACTAACCCTCTACCGCCACCCCATATCTCGTACTCGGATTCCCTCAACATACCAGATCTGACTAAGCTCACTAATGATCCTATATTGCATGACCCCACATGGCCTGCAATGCCTACCAAAATACCTTAAAACATCGCCAAGTTTGAAGGAAAAGTGGGAGATGACCCGGGAAACCATGTCATGACCTTCCACTTATGGTGCTCTTCAAACAGTATCATGGACAACTCCATCCGATTGAGGTTATTTCAATGCACGCTCACTGGCCCATCAGCCAAGTGGTATGTAAAAGAAAAATCTAGGTCCCATGTGACCTTTGAATCTTTGGCCAAATAATTTTTGACCTTCTTTCAATTACCAATCCTCCATGAAAATGGTATTGAACTACTCTCTGATTTTAAACAAACCTCAACAACACATATCATTGACACCATTCATGAATGGCGTCAATGACATAGTTAATGCAAAGCAGAAACCACCAAACAACAATGACTTGTTTGGTTTCTCATATCACTTGTCTCCCTTCTTGCCAAAGATGTGGCTTCCACCTTCCCCTAATCTGAAGAAGAAGCCATCAACAAGGCTCAACAATACGACCTAATATATGCACAGTCAAGATACTTATACATAGTACTACCTGACCTCCCAAGACTTGTACCATTCAGTTAGGACAAACCTGGGATGTCCCACTCAGTAGATGGATTGATTGGTACCACAACACACCAAAATCCATACCCCCAACAACCACCTATGTATGGTACACCCCAATATCCTTTGATATATGGAGTGTCCTCATATTACCCTCCTTCCCCTTACCAACCATCATATCTTGTTGTTCCCCATAAGTCATTGGGGGCACCCCCACTGGTACCCATGCTATATCTGGTCTCTCAATCCAGTACGGGTCCACCCCCAACCCCTAGATATAACCCTATCAATAGTGAAAGTACCTCTACTTTCAATATTCCATATGGATCCTATCCACAAAACAATCCATATTTCCCATTTCCTGGTCCTCCCCAGCCGGTTAATCCTCTACTGGGAAAACCACATGCCTGCATCAACTTTGTTCAGCCCTTTCCCATTCAACAGGTTCATACATTTGAACAGTTGAATATGGCCAATCCGACTCATAAGAAGTAAGGAAAAAAACAAAACAATGACAATCCAAGACTAGGAGGGAATGACCCCCATAACCATCCCGTTGGAGGAAACCAATACCAAGACCCCCAAGTGGGCACCAATAACGATCGACCACGACAAGGGAAAAAAGAAAATCTTCGGACCTACTTCCCTTGCACTATATGTGGTGAGTATGGACACTATACTCATCATTTCCCCCAAATTATTGATCTCCAATGGATGAGGGCATCCATGAACTCACAGGGCCCTTTGGTACCACCTACCCCTCAGCAGGTCCCACAACTGTATTTGCAACCACCACCCCTAGTTGTTTTGAAAAACCCCATACCATACCAATGGGTAATGAATACCCAATAGGAGATGCACCCTGCCCCACCACATATGGGACAGTATCCAAACCCTGGTACTCTTGCGAATCGCACTATCCTCCTCACTAGCGAAGAAAAAATTCTTCTACAAATGCATAGTCTTCAATGCAGCACACCCCCTGCATCTACTCCCACGACTTTGGAAGCAGTTCTAGTTACAACAGGACAACCATTGATGATTCCACATCCTAACGCAAAACCCATTCCCTGCATACCATGTATGCCTTTACAATGAAATGTGCATAACCCTCATGCTAGGGCTGCTCATAATTATAGTCCGGTTGATGACTTAGCCCAGTCTCTCACATCCATGTCTATGTTGGAGGTCCTCCAAACCTGTCCATCACAGCGAAAATCCTTTCTTTCTGCCTTGGGGGTAGTCGACACAGCTGACACGTAGATGATCACATTTGATTTAGATAGCGGATAACCATGTCTTCTCACCCAAGTAGCCTTCCATATACTAGTTAAGATCTAGAACACCAACATTTATCGGTGTATCATCGATGAAGGTGCATCCACATGCACCATGTCTAAAAACGTATGGCATAAAATTGGCTCCCCTGAGCTAGTACCCTCTGTCATCACCCTTTGAGCTTACGATGGTCGACCAACAACTTTCGAAGGGATTTGTCAAAATGTCCCCATAGAAATTGGGGGAAAAGCCATCCTCATTGACATTGAAGTTATCAATGCCTAGCTTGATTACAATATCTTGTTTGGATGCAACTACATGTATGCTATGAAGGCGATCGCCTCTTCTATGTTTCGTATAATGGTGTTCCCCCATAATGGGAAGATAATCACCATCGACCACCTTACACATTATGAGCCTAACCATTCCACCAACATTGATAACATCCTCCCCCTTGTCCGTGTTAGCTCATATGATTTTCCAGTTGTCAACATTGGCCCTGGATTATTCCAAGACCCATCCATGCTGGGCACTTATCAGAGAGCCCCACCATTCCTAAACCCATCTTTTTCAGCACAAGTGTGTGTAGTTTCCTCTAAAGGAACAGACATCGGAGACAAGACTCCTATCACTGAGTCCCCTTCCCATATCAAAGTTCCACTGGTTGAAGAAATACTACCTCAGGAGTTCCCTGAGAGTGCCACCACACCACTTATCATGGATCCCCCCCCCTCTAGGGGAAAAACCCAGTTTGGGAGATAGTCCCCTAAGACATTACCCAAATTCCCTTTTTCTACCCCCCACCTAGAGTCGATGTTGGTTGTGGAGCCTAATTATCTTCCTGATTTAGAGGTCTTTTACTTTCAGTCCTGTTTATACCCCATGAAGTATTTACACCCCAGAAGTATGTACACTCTTCCATGCAGGGGAGTGCAAAGTGGGGCTACCCCCTCTGCGGGGTCCAGGGGGGCTATCCCCCTGGCTGGAGGGTCTAGGGGAAGGTGAGGGTTTGGGGGTGAAGCCCCTGAAGGAAAAATTGCCTTGTAAATGTATATTGTAATTTCATTGTAAATCTGGACCATTCATTATAAGGTCGCAAATCTAATGATAGAGATTATGTTAGGGTTTTTTTCCCTAGAAGGAAACCCTTTTTTATGAGGGACATGTATTACAGTGATGGTTGATGGTGAATATTGTATTCTGAGATAGGATATTGTGAGAGAAAGAAGAGGAAGTTACAGCGGGTTTGTTGTAGGTTGTATCCCTTCATATGCCAGATAATAATAAAGGAAGGACCTGGCAATTTCTCTGGTGAACGTAGCCTACACTGGGTGAACCACGTAAATTTGTGTCTCTATTATATTGTGTATCTTCTGTGTTTTGTTTCCACATTTGTTTTATTTTATTGCTCCATGATCCTACTTTTCTAACAACTGGTATCAGAGAGAAAGGTAACTCGCAAGAAAAGAGGGTTCCTGGTTCGAGTCAGAGCAACGTCGGAAGATGGAAAGTTTAGGGTTGAGAAATTTAACGGCCAAAACTACCAGTTATGGAAGATGAAGATGGAAGACTATTTATATCAGACGGATCTATTCCTACCATTGGGCAGATTAGCAAAGAAGTTGGTGGCTATGAAGGACGAAGAATGGGAGATTCTTGATAGAAAGGCTTTAGGAACGATACGGCTGAGCCTGGTAGCGTTGGTGGCTTTCAATATTTCCAAAGAAAAGACAATGAAGGGTTTGATGGACGCATTGGCAAAATTGTATGAGAAACCCTCGGCATCCAATAAGGTATTTCTAATGAAGATATTATTTAATATGAAGAT
>JASDQU010186922.1:0-13126 GCA_032191745.1 Picea mariana | reverse complement strand
TACAACAATATACTAGTTAAGAGCTCAACATGTCACTTGCGAGAATTGAACATGGGTGGGAGGATAACAATCATTCCTTTCAACGAGCAAAAACAACCAACAAAACTAAACCCAATTGACTAATAACATCAAACCTTGATCTTATACATGAAACCAAATACTACTAATTTAAAAAATATTTTATAACAAAAATTATATTTTAAAATATTAATTTAAATAATTAAAAAAATATTTATAACCAAATTTACTGTACCTTTGATAAAAATGAATCCTAGTATTATAACCAAATTTACTATAAGTTAAATAAAAAATGAAACATAGTACTATAACTTACATTAAAAAGGAAAAGTGACGAAGGCCTTCACTTCTTTTTCGAAAAAGACAGCCTCACAAGCAGCTCAAATTTTCAAAAGAACACCAAAAAACTGTTTTCAGTATCGGCTTATTTTTATTGTTTGTGAGCCAACAACTCTTCAACGCTATTTCGGGCCGACCCGAAGAATGGCAGATGGGAGGCCGTCTCTACTTGGGTAAGGATTTACATCTGGGATATGACTTTCCTTCGTAACTACTGATAATTTCGTATGCCCTTTACACAACTCTATTCTCTTCATTAAATTCAACGTTTGATTCCTCTTCCAGTCACTTAATTTCATATATTTTTCAATCTCTGGAATTTGATGGTGTGAAGTTTCCTTAGCTTTGAAATTCGCAGGATCGCTTCATATATGTTTTCTGAAGACGTACAGGGCTTCGGTGTTCAGAAGAATTCGATATTTTGTATTTGAAATTTCTGTATATATACAACAATGGCAACAGATTCGGCTCGGGAAAGCGGCGAGGAAGAGAATGGTCTTACTCAGCCTGAGATAGGAGATGACGATATTGATAATGTCGCAGAAGATTTCAGAGATGGATTAGGGTTATTGAGTCCGAAAGAGAAAACCATGGAGGAGAGAAGGAATGGAACCCTTGATTCCGACAATGATAGCGATGACGATAGCAGGATTCGAACCGTTGACGAGAATGGAAATGCCGATGATAACTCAAGGATCGAGGTTGAGGAAGGGCAGTCTGATAGCTCAAGGATTGAAGTTGAGGAAGGGCAGTCTGATAGCTCAAGAATTGAGGTTGAGGAAGGACAGGCTGATAGCAATCGACAAATTGCAGAATTTAGCTCGGAAAATAACAATTTTGTGGAGGGACATAAGGAAATTTCAGAGGCACGTGAACATTTGGAGGATGATTTTTCAGAACAGGAAATTGAGGTTGAAGCTCCTACTAGTCCCAGCAGCAGTGGATACGCAGGTGGCAGAGGCAGTAGTAGCGCTGCCAGCATTGGCAGTGCCAGTGGATCGGAGGAGATTAGGGACGCTTTGCGAAGCGGGGATGGAGTTACAGAGTGTTTTGGCAATGGCAACGGGGAGCACCGAGGGCAAGCGAGTTGGGCACATGGCAAGCGGTATTCAAATGAGGTTAGGGAATTTGAAATTATGAATTCAAGAAGGAATTAGACAAACTGTCTTGGAATTTTCAATTTTTTTCCTCAACAGAAAATTGATGTAGATTGTATGAATGTACTCTGTTTTGTTCATTAATGCCTTTTTCAAAAAAATCGCCATAGTTTTGACTTGAATTACGTTTTATTTTACTCGGAGGAGCGAGGGGCTGTACAGCCCAGGGGGTGGGAAATTGTGTGTCTCTGTGTAGCATTAATAAAAAAATGACATTTTCTTATTGGGTGTTTCTGGTCAACACATGCAAGTGACATTTTCCAACATGGGATATTACAATGAAACAGATACGTCTCACAGCTCACTGAAGCGAGACTTCAGTCTTTGGTTGAGATGACGTGAGCGGGGTATCGATTCTGCCAAATTTGTTCAGGACTTGCACCTGGCCCCAACTACATGAAACTGCCTGATTATGCAAGCAAGATGGCCCATGAGAGGTGAGCATTCTCTTGAGCGATTTGAAAATTGGTAGAGGAATCTGAACAACCCTTTACCATCCAAACAAGCCTCTATGGACACCAGTATATTATTTATCTTACTTGCCATATTCAAACAACTATAAATAAATTAGCATAGATCTATCTAGATCTATTACACGTTGAGAGGGATAAAAATTAGGAGGGTGCAAACCATGTCATTGGAGGATGCACATGGTGGAGGATAAGGAGAGTTTGACATTCCTTGTAGCTTCTTTGTAAATAGCGAGCTAGAAATCAGGATCAGTAGATGCCAGAATGTAATTCTACTCATTTCATGAAATATTTACGAAAATGTGCTACACATTTTTATAAGACACTGCATAGATCGATGCAGAAGGGTTTTAAATATCTCCTTAACAATATTTCTATGTAGACTTCTAATACTAGTAGGATTTGAATCGCAACCTGGTATTATATCTTGAACTTTGGAGAACCTTTTCTTGTCTAAGCTTCCATCATATTCAACCGTTAGAATGTTTGTTGGCTTTTTGTGAGTGCATGGTGTTAGCTTTTGGAATAGCTCAGATAGGTACTTCTGCATTGGCGGTGCCTAGCATGCGGAGGTGTCTGAGCGACACTCTAGATAGTAACTTTGTAAAGTGTTTTTAGAAAGTGCTTTTATTTAATGACTAAAGTGACTTTTTATAAAGTTGAGTGACTTAAGTCATCCAAACGAGATATTAAGTCACAGCGGTTGATCTCAAGAGATCAAGATCAGATCTTGATCATTGATCACTTTGGAGATATGGTTTTAATCATTGGGGGATTACAAAAGCCTAGGAGAGTGAGAGACACACAACGAGTGCATAGGAGCAAGAGGGAGTTTTGCTCATGTACTTGTGTTTGAGTAGGCAGGGCTAAGGAAGTGTGCAAAGGGGCAGCGAGGGAGATAGCAGCTAGGTGGACTAGGCTATCAGCTGCAGCATTGTAATCCTCTGATGGGCCATTATTCCAGGATGGGAGCTCAGGATTTTTTGCAAGAAAATCAAACTTAGAACTTGTTTTCCTGCAACGGTTTTTCCAGGGGTGTTTACCCGAAATCTCTTGTGCAATGTGTGTTATGGTTTCTGTTGTTTTAATGCTTCCACTAAATGTTAGTTGATAACCTAGCTATGCTAATAATCAATAAAGCGAGTTTATTTGGATTGTTAGTCGTGTGTAGGGTTTTATAGGAATTTCAACATGGTATCAGAGACGAGTCTCTCACGAAGCCAGTTTTGCACA
This sequence comes from Picea mariana, assembly GCA_032191745.1. Lineage (NCBI taxonomy): Eukaryota > Viridiplantae > Streptophyta > Pinopsida > Pinales > Pinaceae > Picea > Picea mariana. The sequence goes on along the minus strand of JASDQU010186922.1, from coordinate 9,909 downwards.
GGATTGAGATTGTCAGCGAAAATTTCAGATCTGCGAGAAACCCCAGGTTTACAGATCTGCAGAATTTTTTTTAGAAGCTGCAGGGTTAATAAAAAAAAGGAGTATGGGTTGTACGATCCGTACAACATACGAACGCGCCGATTGAGAAGATCTGTTGATTGTGCAGATCGGGCCAAGTCTGTGAGGTCGGATCAAGGGTCGATTAGCATCAGCCGTTAAGTAAGAAAAATTGACGGCTGTGAGTAGACCGCCGATTGGAGTAGTCGGGTTGTTAAAGATCAGACTGAGATAGTTGCAGTGTGGTCGCGCACTTGGAGACACAATTGAGGAAGTTGCTGTGTAGAGGCTGGTGCGTGTGTACAGGCACTAGTAGAGTCAATTGGGCGTAGAAGTTGCTGGTGTAGCAACTGACATAGGAGAGCGTTGGACGCGGAGATAGAGCTGTGTGGATGGGCAACACAAAGAGTGCAGGCCGTGAGGACAACAACTTGAGTTGGAAGATGGGCGAGTGGTAGCACCTACAAAGGATTTGTGCAGGAGAATACAACTGTAGGGATGGGGCGCGGTGGTAGAGCTCAAGCGACGAGAGGAGGAGCCGTCGATTGCCATCGCGTGGTCACAGGATTGCAGCCAATAGTTTGGACATGCGATTGGCCGAGTGCACGATGGTGCTGGTTGGTGGTGCGTAGAGTTGCCGACCAATAGCCACGGGTTGCAACCGACAATCACAACGTTGGCTTAGGAGAAGTGGCAGAAGCAACCGCCAACCAGCCACGGACACAGTTGGACAAGGGTCGTCGGTGTAGGTGGAAAAGGATGCGGGCAAGGAGTTGGCGGATGTGGATAGTTGACAGCCGTCAGAGATGGCCACGAGTGCAAAGAAGAAGCGACCGATTGGCTGAGGTGGATAGTGCGTGGGTGTGGAGAGAGGCTGCGGGTGGCAAGCAACCGCTAAGTGAAGAGGTTGCGGACTGCAGCACAGCCGCAGGCCAGTCCATACCTACCAGAATAGCCACCAACAAAGCGGGTAGTGCACCATGAGGGCCGCAGAACTGCCTAGTAGAGGCCACAGGGGCTGAGCAGCCATCAGACAACTTCGGAGCAGGTCCGTGCTGTTAAATTTGGCAATATTGACTGTCATTCTCCAATGAGAGGCCATATGGGCCACCCTGAGGCTAGCCAGGGAGATTTGGAGAATCAACTAGTCTTGTGAGGTATTGACAAAAGCCAGGGGGAACGTACAACCTTTGCGAGTCAAACCAAAATTCAGGACGAACGAGNGTTAAATTTGGCAACATTGACTGTCATTCTCCAATGAGAGGCCATATGGGCCACCCTGAGGCTAGCCAGGGAGATTTGGAGAATCAACTAGTCTTGTGAGGTATTGACAAAAGCCAGGGGGAACGTACAACCTTTGCGAGTCAAACCAAAAGTCAGGACGAACGAGATGCTATGTAAGTCTAATGCAAAAGTCAGGGGGAACGTAAAGTTTGAGATACGTTGCGTCTTATGGACTGATATATCAGCTCTGATAGGGGTTGTTATTGTTGCCTCTATTGGACTGATATGTGCCTCTGTTTAGCACTGGTATTGTTGCCTCTATTGGACTGATATGTGCCTTTGTTTAGCACTGGAATTGTTGCCTCTATAGGACTGATATGTGCCTCTGTTTAGCACTGGTATTGCTGCCTTTGTAGGACTGATATGTGCCTCTGTTTAGCACTTGTATGGCTGCCTCTGTAGGATTGATGCGTGCCTCTGTTTAGCACTGGTATTGCATCCTCTATAGGACTGATACATGTGCCTCTGTTTAGCACTGGTATTGCTGCCTCTATAGCTTCACCCTTACCCTGCATAACAACTGTGTAGAAGAGAGGGGTCGACCTCTGCTTATAAAGAAGTGAAGAGGAGAGGGTTTGCTGGGGTTTGCAGGGGGAATGAAAAGGAAGATTGTTTGCTGGGGTTTTTCTCCCTGTACAGGGTTTCCCCAGGGTATATGTGTTGTTGATGTGCATGCTTATGTATTTACATGGATATTGCTATTCAATTATGATCCTATATTGTTGAAATGTATTAAGCTGGAATCAAAGTGTTGAAGAATTTAAAGAAATAATCTGCATAAGAAATCAAGCTCATAATTTAATAGTTTATATATATATATATATATATATATATATTATATATTAAATACATATATTTAAAAAAATTATATATATGATTTTTTTTTGAAAATTACACATACAAAAATGAAATATAGACATAAAGATTCATATTTTGTTAGAAACTAGAAGATTTACATGATACAAAACATATAACATAATAATACATTGTAACATCAATGATGATCAAATTACAAACATTGAACACACAAGAAATTAGAACCATAAGCTACAACATTCTCAATCTCAATAAGTCATCAAAATCAAAATGTATTACGATGTAGATAGATATTGAGTTAGAGTCACTAATACTATAGGTGGGAATGCCAATGACAAATACAAAATARACATAGGGTAGATACTAGAACCGTAGATGGAAGAATCTCATAGCTCATGAGTCATGACTGTCGGTAGTCCTCCATGTCATATTCATCAAGATTGGCATCATTACCATTTCTCTCTCCTCCATCCTCCTCCTCCCCTATATCCAATGCAATYTGTGCATTTGTTGATGTGGAGGATGACCCCTCAAGAGGATCACCATCATCAAAAGTGATCGTCTCTAGCACTAGTTCATTAAGATCCAAGTTGGCTAATGCCAACTCAACACTGTTGTTCAAACCCATATCATCAGGAAACACATCCCACATCTTTGTATTTCCTGGTCGAAAAATAAGGACAAACTAGATCATAAATATTCTTTTACTTTCATTTACTACAGTAGATATGAATCAACAATCAATTCAAAATTTCTGAAGTAAAACAATCACAGAGATGGATCTAAACTAAAGAAAAACAATTATGAACAGATCTAATCATTATTAAGAACAAGAAACAATTCTAAACATTAACTTGAACAAATAATAGATCTGAACATTACCTTAACCAAGAACAAAGAGCAGATTTACTTGAGGTACTTACTGCTGTCCTCTTTTCTGTATGCTCAGAAAAAGCTTTTATGAACTTTAGGAGAATATCAGAAAACCAACCAGCATACCAACCATTAAGTACAAGGCTGAAGCAAGGACACCACTATCCAATCTGTTGCTGTCCTTATACACACTTGCAAACATGGAAAAGTCTCAATCCACTTAGTGTGTCCTTGGAGGCACAATGCCAAAGTCCAAACCCACTTGTCACCTCGATTTGGACTTCTTCCGTCTAGGCTTACTCCTAGGGAAACCAAGGGGGGTAGACCCTAGTTACTATGTTAATTATTAAATGAATTCTAGGAGTTAATTTTAGTTTGTTAAAGGTAAGGGGGAGCTAGCCTATATGAGAGGCAACAATGCAATGCACACTTTTAATGAAAGTCAACCCTTTCCCTAAGGTCAACTAAGACTAGTGCCTAAAGGTTGGGCAAGGGGTCAATTAAAGTTACAACAAAAGATTTAAGTACAATCAAAGAATAACTTTACAAATTAAATGAGATACAATATCAACAATTATCAAAATAAAGAATAGCTAGATGATTACACAATATACAAAAGTACAACTACTTACAAATGGAATGAAAGAAACACTTTGTTAGATCTATTACACCAATGAAACACTAATTGAACGAACCACTTAATTGATTTTGTAGAGATGTAAAAGAGAGATAGCTCAAAGATGCATTCACCACAAAGAAATAACTCACAACCAAAGCTTAGATGCCCAAAGGAGATGCGCAACTTCAAGGAAGGCAACTCAAGAACTAGTGCACAACTTCAAGAGAACCAAAACTTGAAAGGAAAGCCACCAGTGGCACTAATGCGCAACCTCAAGGATGCATTAACTTGAAAGGAAACTACCAAGATGATAAGTGCGCAACTTTAAGATACACCATTCAACCATAAAGTTGCTCAATTGAAATGTAAATTGCAATAAAGATAATGCTTGAAGTAAAATTGCAGGAAAGTAAAGCACAACTTAGATTAGATTATGAACTTGAAGCTTAGGTTGTGTGAGTAAATTTTAAGGTTGAATTAAGTGAGGTGAAGCTGCAAGCCTAAACTAAGTGACTTCCCTTATACTCCTACCGCTTTGGCCAAAATGATTGTTGGGTGCTCAATAAGCAAGGCAAACAAGGCCTTACTCTAGCTCCATAGGTCAACCTGGAAAACTTGGGCGCTCAACAAGGGGGACACCTAGTGCCGTGAGATCATCCCTGATCTAGCACCCCAAGTAGCCTCCACAAGCCTCCTTTTTGGTGGCGAAAGTTGTATCAATAAAGGGTGCTGTAATTACTAGATTAATTAACCCTCCTAAATCGACAAGTTGATTGAGTTAACAAATAAGATTACTTGTGTTAAATGCTTAAGGAGATAGAGCTTGAAAAGTAAATGAAATAAATGAGATGCTTATAGATCCAACTTAAAGAAATTGCACAAGAAATGAAATGCTTCCAAGAGCTTATACAAGAATAAAATAAAAGGAAATGCTTCTAACTATTATGACATATAAACAATGAACTTGAAAAGTAACTAAATGAAAGTAGAAGCATAAACAATTATAAACAAATTAGCATGTAAATCTAGCATTACGATACTGCATGGATGGCTAGGCCAATCCTCTTTGCAAGGTGTAGGCAAAAGAATGAAATAAAGTAAATAACTTGAATAAACAACTAATCTACTTGCAACCTCAACAAAGGCACAAGATGGAAGACAAGCCTACCGGTTTTGTGCCCAAGTGGGTGAATGAAATAAACAAATGAAATAACTTAACTTGAAATGAAAGCAAGTAAACCTAGCCACACAACCTTGCCTTAAGGACAAGTGGGGCACACTCAAAATGAAATAACAATGCTGAAAATAAAACTAACAACTAGCCTCACGATTTTGCATGGGTGGCTAGGCCAATCCATTATGCAAGTTGTAGGCACAAATAATTAAAAGAAAAATTTAAATCTTAGAGAGAAATGCAAGCCCAAGAGACTCTCTTTGGGCTTGCTTACAATGCTAGAAGAAGAGAGAAGAGTTGGGAAAAGGCTTAGGAAACCTTTCCCACTCTTTCTCAACTCTTTTTTGCTCATTTTACAAAAATTGACATTTTTGACTTTGTCAAATTAGAGCAATTAAATTGCTGACTTGGACTGACTTGGACTCCTCATGGATAATGACCTAGCAAAACTTGTCCAATTGAGCTGAAACTTGGTCCAAGGGTGTAGGGGGTCTCATTCCATTTCTTTTTGAGTACTCACACCCCTATCAAAAACCCCAAGGACCTAGTTTTACATTTTTACATCAAAATTAATTAAAATTACCATTAATTAGGTAATTTTAAAAAATTAAAAAAAAACTACTTAGACTCGACGGAATTCCTCAAGAGTCTAGGAGATGTCTAGTATGGTCATTTACAATATCCCTAGACCCTAGTCACCCATTGGGCTCGATCATTAGACCGCCTTTTACCACTTTGGAGGATTATCGTGGGAGTGAAAAACTCAAGGGTAATTAAAAAGGCTGGTTAGGCCAAATTAATTAACCGAGGAAAAAAAACACTCGATGAAAGGACTTCCCAAATGATAAATTCCTAGGCAACTAACCTACAATATGGTCCATGCAGAACCATTACATTATTATCCCATGTAGGGGAGCGGAAATTCCAGTTACAAAAAGAAGTGCTGAGGCCAAAATTGCCTTGTAGAACCAGTAAGTCTTCAACTTTGTTGCACCATCAGGTACATAGCTTCATGGCACATGGAGTTGACCCCCTAGTCGAAATAGGTGGTCAACGCAACCTAGAGGTTTAAAAGAGGCCACTAACAGCATTACCAAAATCTATACAAGGGTATGGTACTGCTACTGTCATAGACAAAATTAAATAGTTGTTTTGGGGCTTCCACACAAACCCTGAATAGGGTACAACCAGCTGTACGATAGGTAGCATTCATAGGTCATAAAATAGGGACAACAACAACGTACTGTTGGCACTAGAGGCACAGGTAGTGAAAGGAGTGAAGATGGACTGTCCTAAAAGGGGATTGTAAACAATACCCAGCAAGAGAAGAGGGCCGAACCCAAACTCACCATAAACTTAAATCCAAGGAAAAGCCACACCCAAATCAACATACAAATCAGATCAAGGAAGGGCCACACCCAAAACTCATCATACACATCAGACCAAGTAGGGTCGTACCTAAACTCAACATATACATCAGATCCAAGTAGGGCCGTACCTAAACTCAACATATACATCATATCTAAGGAGGGGTGACAACCATACACAACATACACATCAGATCTGAGAAAAGGGCCACACCCATACAACATACACATCGGATATGAGAAAGGGGCCACACCCATACAACATACACATCAGATCTGAGAAAGGGGCCACACCCATACAACATACACATCAGATCTGAGAAAGGGGGCCGCACCTAAACTCAACATATACATCAGATCCAAGCAGGGGCCATACCACATATCCAACAAGAGAAGAAACTGAACCAAAAGAGGAGTTCGCATCCAATACCAATCAGAACAAGAGAAGTTGCAACAAATTTCAGACCAAGATAGCTTAGAGGAGGAACCATTAAGAGTGTAAGAATGAGAGAGGGGTGAGGTTCCTTTTATAGTTTAGGAAGGGGTTAGGGTTAATTAATTTAACCCTACCTTTTAGGTTTAATTAAAAACCTAATAATTAAAATAAATAAAATAAAAATAATAATTAATATTTTAATTATAAAAATATTAATTATGAAGTCATTCAAGTCAAAGTGACTATAAAAGACCCACACCATATTAAACAAGAAGAGGGATGTGGCTCAAGCAAGGGGAGGCAACAAGACAAAGTCAAAGGGGTCTTCTTCAATGGAAAACTGTCCACATAAGTCTCATGATTAATTTATAAGCTTTTATCATCCCAACATAAGAGGAAAAATCAATGATGTGGTCATGTCCATCTTCGTGGCTGCTCCTAGGTCTCATGGACCATCCCGGGAGAGAAGAAGAAGATCACACATCATCACGTCTTGGTACTTAACCAAGAACCTACCTGGTCCTAGACCAGGATACCGCAAAACACATCTGGGGGCCCTAGATTACATCTAGGGTCTTATCCGCCAAGGTACAAAAGCAAGGATCAACCCAAGCGTTAAGTAAGGATTCCTTGGAACACATCCAGGGACCCTAGAACACATCTAGGGACTTTTATCATCAACCACCAAGGAACACATCCAAGGATCAATCCAAGCACCGAGCAAGGATTCCCTGGAACACATCCATGGGCCCTAGAACACATCTAGGGACTTATATCATCAACCACCAAGGAACGCATCAAAGGATCAATCCAAGCACCGAGCAAGGATTCCCTGGAACACATCCACGGGCCCTAGAACACATCTTGGGACTTACTGCTTGGTCCTTGACCAAGAACCCTAGTAATATACTGGGGGCCCTCACTAGAGTCTTTTGCCATGGCTCTAACTGCTTGGTCCCAGACCAAGAACCCCAGGAGTGTACTGGGGGGCCCTAAAACTCAGCTAGGGTCTTAGCTATCCTTCGGAGAATGGCTCTTGCAACTACATTAATTTCAACATTTCCCTTCAACCACTCTTCTCTCTGCCTGTATATAAGATGAAGGTTGGTGTGCACATACACCACTAAGTCACCTGACACGATGACAAAGAGAAGAGTTCAACATAAGTGTTTATACTTGAGTGAAGGGTACATTTTTACCGAGGTCTAACATCGAGGTACATAAAGGGCTTGGTTCTCTTGATTAAATGCCAGATCCATACCCTCATACATGATAGAATCCAGTGGAAACATTGCAATCCTGCCAATCTTGAAATACTGAAAACTGTTAAGTCTGCTGAATTTTGAATGGGACCTGTTATCCCCACTTTTTAGGGATAACTAGGAGATCATGTCTCGAGGCCCACAGGTCTTAGACATGGAGTACCGAGAGCAGGATTGACCTGAGCATGGCCCTGGAGGGCCCATCTTTTCTTCTTCCATCGTCCTTATCTTGTCAGCAGCGGTAGCATCCATCACCATCGGCTTGGTCTTGTATCAGAAAGAGTTCTTGCTCCATGAGGTAATTGGTCCAGGTATCATAGTATGTGTCACCTTTGATCATTAAAACCTTTAAATATATGCATCTGATTCCTTTTATTTCTAACAACTGCTTGGATCTTACATTTGCCCACTTGACCATGTTTGGGGGGATTGACAGGGTGTCCTAGCAAGCCTTTGTCCATAGGTTTTGGTTTGCCACTTGGGGGAACTTCTGAAAGGCCATCGTCCACTCCCATCATAGCACCACTATTTCATCTTATTTCCTGCTCATTTGTCCCACTCCCCTTGTCCGGGCATCGGGTTGACCTATTTTCAGGATTGCACCTTATCTCGTGGGAAGAAGGGGCTAAAGGCCCAAAAGGTAAAAGTAAGTTGGTAAAAGATAAAAGCCTAAGAATAAAACCTCGAGATGCTTTGCCCAGGGATCCCTGAGAAAGCAATAAAAGGCTTCTCAGCAAGAAACAAGAGGGACCCGGAAAAATAATAAAACAAGACCTAGTCAGAGGATAGGGGGTCTCATCACGAGCCAGCCTATTAGGTCCATGGGTACCTAGCAGTATGACATTGCCACCAGATGGTTACCACGCCAGGGCAGTGACTCTTGGTTGCATGGCCAAGGGAAAGGGAGTCTCATCACGAGCCAGCCTTTCATTTCTGTGAAAGTACTTGTGGGTAACACTGCCATCACTGGTCATCACACCAGGGCAGTGTCCCCTGGTTAGCTCTTGAACAAAAAGAAAAAGAAAAACAATAAAAGAATAAAAGAATAAAGGCAAGAATGGGCTTGGAAAGAGTGCATCTATGAGAGGTACAACTCGCCTTCTACAAAGGCACCCACAGATAACACATTGCATCCTTGGCCCTCACTGCACCCACATGCTTGGACTTCCCTTAACCACATCACCCACTCACATGGTTTTGATGAGGTTTTCTTTTGGGAACTCACCTTTTCCGATGGACACTAGCCCAATAGAACGTTTTGTCTTTTCCTCCAGATTTGTATAGCAGGCTTGTGTAATGCCTTTGAGCTATTGACAGATGTATTAGGGATTTTATGCATATGTTTAATAATATTAATGATGAGAGGTGATTGACATTGCTATGATCCCTGTGACTGATGAGCCCATAGAGGCCGTAGCTTTTGATGTGTAGGACCATGCCCGACGGACAGGTACCATTTGGACCGGTACACATGGGGAGATGATCAATTTAGACCTCCATGGGGTTGAAGAGCCCACCAGATGGATGCTGAGACCCCATCAGGGGATAGAGACAGGGCAGAGGATGATCATAGACTTTGCACTAGAGAAGGAGAGAATGTTCCACTAGAGGCACCTCAACACTGCTTGGCCTAGGGGGATTGACCCACTTTCAGAGGGACGTTGGCTCTAGATGGTCCAAGATGTCACCAGGAGGCTTATGACGTCATCATGAGCATGTTGGCAGATGGACAGGGCAGTTGGCACGTGTGGTAGCTTGGAGGAGCCCAATGAGGGCTAACGTCTTGCTTCAGGAGGCTACATTTGCCCTAATAGGGGCTAACGTCACCCTAGGAAGGGGTGACTTACTACCTTTTTGCTTGATTAGGGTTTTAGTCTAGCATTTAATGTAAAAACAGTATAATTTTGATATTATGGCCTTGTCGGCCTTTTTATGACCTAAAAAGTAAATTAGGTCATTGATACAGTATATATTGAGGATTTTGATCCTCATTTTATCATCACAACTTACTCACTCATTAG